>BQNB010145342.1:6543-16730 GCA_026074375.1 Tanacetum coccineum
TTTTTCTTTGTTTTTACTTTCTCTCTCAAAAATCTATTTTTCTTATTTTTGTGTTTTGGTGATGAAATGATATCCCTACCCAAATACATTACAACTTGTACCAAAACACAATACGATCAACACATTTGATATAATAAAGCTAAATACGTTCAAAATCCGAATAAACACAATATAATCTACAAAACGGGTGACGAAGTCACATGACTTCATTTATCCGCAAGATACAAGTCAATATTCACTTAGATAACATGTTCTAAACGTACGAGGAAACAAATATTCACATAAGAGTCGCCAATATATACTTCAAGACACAAAATATCATATACTTACCCAAAATCCCCTAACTATCGTCCTCATCCTCACCGCCGTCCTCATCATCTCTTGGCTCATCATCCCCGCACCCGCCACTCCCGCTGCCACCACCGTACTCAGGTTGTGTCTCAAATTGATTAAGCATCTGAATAACTTGTCGTCACTCCTAAATAACCTCATGAACATGTTCACTTGTTTCGTGAGCTGCTTCTCCCTCTTTTTGAGCCTAGCGATATCGGTGGAGTGTGTGCTTTGAGATGGGGGAGGAATGACCGTGCCCTGTCCTGGCAAAACCCGTCCAACACCGGGAATGTGCCCCCGCTGCTTGCCCCCGCGAACAATGGCCATGATCTCATCCTCAGTGTAGGGCACACCCGTGGGGGTGTTGGAGCCTAGACCCTGTAGCCTCAGCATCTCATCCTATGTAGTCACAAAAACACAAGATAGTTAATATATTAGTCGGGTCACTACATTATTTCTCGACAAATCATTAAAGTACGTATAACACCTCGTGTTTTAGGACAATGTATGACATTAATAAAGTCACTAATTATTTTTAGGGTTTTACGCGTTTGCTCTTACCCGCAAAAGTATGTTCAAGAAGCAAGGTATGGAACACGTCACGTACTCTCTAGTAGTCCTGAGCTCGTCCATCAGCACAATATACACGAATAAAAGGATGAGAAACAAATAAAAATGACAAATCACAACACACCAAGCGTTAATTATACACACAACACACACCCAACACACACACACACACACACACACATATAATAAATACTAATGTGTGGTAGTTTGTGTGTGATAGTGTGTGTATATATAATAAATTACATTATAAATATAAAGTAGAGTGGATATCCTAATGATGACTCAAACAATCCACCATGCCACAATCAACATTAAACATATGCCATGCTCATCTTGAATTATTGTCCACATGAGCAAATAAAGCCAAAAGTTTCAATATAGACCCACATTTGTCATAGACCCAATGAACCACTGAAGAGCCACTCATTTTCATCGAAAAATTAAAAAAACCCACTTTTCATAAACCTCTTTTTTAAAAATTACATATCTCACACCCGTTAATCGTTGACGCAAAACAAAAACAAATCATCTGCACGAGAATTAAATTATCTTTTTTTATAGAGGAGGCGCAAAAAACACTATGTACATGTCGACAACATTTTTTATGATCTTGTATAGAAAGTAATATACATATTATAAAATCATATATGATTTTATAAATCATTATATGATTTATATGAAATCATAATGAATTCGTAATGCACGAACAAAAAAGATTTTTATGAAATCATATATGATTCGTTTGTGGCACAAACATATATAATGTCGTCATCACAATCATATATGATTATTCGCAATTTCGTTACTTGAAAACAAAATTGAAAAAAGTTTGTCGGAAATCACACATCATATAATGCGAACTTTTAATGAAATCAAATGATGAATTTTATAAAATCAATATGATTTTTAAGAAATCGCGATATATGACCGTACTACAGAATCATATATGATTCGTTAAAACGAAACATATAGAGGCACACTTTTCGCGCAATTCCGCGAGACTGAAAAAAAAAAAATCGAAAAAAAGTTATACACTTAAAGTATAATCGTTGGTCACCCGTCTAACTGAACATAAAAAAATACTCGTCGCGATGAGTGTATTCTTTTCGTCAGTGTGACGGATTTACCGTTCTTGATAAGATATTATTCACTATTTACAGAAAAAGATTAACAAAATGTAGTTTTTTTTTATTTTGTGAGATAAAAAAAATGATGGATTAGAGATTGTTCATTGAGAGTCTATGAACAAATGTTGGGTCTATAAGTGATCTTAACACACTCGCATATATGAATCTCCACGCAAACATTCATGCCACATATTTATTTTGCCAATTGTCACCCTATGCATTTTGAAGAAGCCTGCCTAGCAACAATAGCATGAGCAACACTATGCATTTAGAGAAGCCATCTATCATATTAGAGTTAAGATCCATGAAGACCCAACTACATCATTGTCCATATAAGACCCAACTGAACAAATCGGCCACTCATTCTTTTTCATCAAAAATAAAAAAACTCACACCTTTTTTTTTCCCCTTCTTTTATTTAAAAATAAAATATCTAACAAACGGTCTAAAACAGGGTAACCACAACGACCAAAAACATACACCATCGCGAACTAGTATTTTTTTTTATCTTTCCATAGACTGACTACGATCAAAAGCATTTCGATAGAACAATTTATGTCTAATTTTTTTTTTTACCGACAACGAATTGCGAAAATCATATATAGTAGTTCGGTATTACCGGATCATATATGAATTCGTTATAAACGATCATAGATGATTTCCAAACATAAAATCATATATGAATTACATAAAATCAATATATGATTTCATAAATATCATATTGATTTCAAAAAATCAATATATTTGTGATTCCGATCAAACTTTTTTCTCAATTTTGTTTCAGTCTACAATTACGAAAAACATATATGCATAGCGAGTATTAGAATCAATATATGATTCGTACAAAACGAATCATATATGAGGTTCATAAAATCATATAGAAATTCATAAAATCATCCATCATGATTTCATAAAATCGATATGACTTTTATAAAATCATAAAAAAAATTCGTCGAAAGTATATTATGTCGCCCCTCTAAGAAAGAATTAAATTTAATTCTCGTCGCGATTGGTATTATTGTTTTGCGTAACGATTAACGGATTTGTGGGATATATAATTTTTAAAAAAGATGTGGAAAAGTAAGTTTTTTTATTTTGATAAAAATAATGAGTGGCTATGATTGATTCATTGGGTCTATGACAAAAATTGGGTCTATATTGAACTTTTGAGCATGCAATAAATTATATATGACAGGAGCTACCAAATTAATGAAATTAGAAAATATTAAAATTTATGGTCACTTGCAAAGATTCGAACATAGTTATTTTTGCTACACAACCAAGAGCCTTCAACCACTAAACCAAAGTCAGAAAGTTGTGTTGTACATTAAAAAACAAAAATGTCATTAGTTACTAACAAACAAATTAATAAATTTTGGTATTTATTATAAGCATTTACCATGCAAACCCTTTTTGACTTGCTAAGAAGTTGAAATATTAATTATGCAATTAATATGTTTAAATTTAAAAACGGATTTCAGTTTTAGTTTAAAGAAATGATTTAAGCCCATTAATACTCCATTACAACTAGCTATCAAACTAGTTCAAATGAATTGTTACCTATATTAAGATACAAGTAATATTATAAACTTTGAATGTAAAATCCCTCAACAAGGGAAACAATTCGTCACATTTAAAGAGTTAACAAAATTTTTGGGGCGGAACAAAAAACGTTTTAAAAATCCTTTAAACTTTCGTCACATTTATAGAGTGTGAATTTGAAAATGTCAACATAACAAAAACGTTTTAAAACAATCCTTTAAAATCTTTAATATAATTAAATCCAAACCAATAAGATATCAAATCACACCATAAAATTGTTTTAAAAATAATCCAATTAAACACTTTCCTTAATTAAAACAATCGCAAATTAAATTAAAACAATCCTTAAAACTTTTCCTGAATTAAAAAAAATTTCTTAATTATATAGATAAAGGGAAAAATTAAAAACATTTTTCAACACATTAAATCTAACCATAAAATGTAAAAATAGAAAAACGTGGTATAGTAAAGGGAAAATAAAAAATATTTTTCAACACATGTACATCTTAACCATAACTTCCGTGGCATTATATATAGAGTCTTATCTTTTTCATTAAATTTTGATTATTTTTAAATGAAATCAAAACTTGGTAATTTATACGGAAGACGTGAAGGTACGAAGTATCTGGCTAATTTTGCACATTAGATCCGTGTCAACTTCTCTTTATCCGACATCAAAATACTTAAAAAATACACATGGTAAGTTCTTTCTTACTCTATATATGCTAACTTCAAAAAAATATCATTAAAAAAAATTAGGACCATATTTAATTTCTCAAGAGTTAGTCTCTCTAAGAGACGTGAACCCATAGAACTAGGCCACAAAGACCCTACCAAAATTGTGATAGACAAAAACACTATGGATGATGACAGGTAATCACAGAAGCAAAACCATAAGGGTTATCATTTTTAGGACAGAGCTTAACATACATTTTTCTTAAGATTCATGTTTCACTTGCATATTTTGAAACGATTTATAATGACTATAATTTTATTTATTCTATCCACAAGGTGTTTCATCAATACCAATATTCATCGAGGCATATTGGAGTCACATCCTTGATTGAGGTATGTTTTTGCGAGCTACTTTTAGCATTATGAGTTATGAATTTATTATACTAAATAGTAGATCTTATATAAAAATTTAATGAACAGGAATACTGAGCAGCTTAGGGCCTTAATCTTCACATGTGAAAATAATGGAAAGTAAATTGTTAAACTTGTTAATCATGGACAAATGAAAAATATATGGACTAATGGACATTAATATAAGTATCACATATGTTACATATAGTTATTAGGGTTTCTATAATAAACTACTAGTTGAAAAATACATAAAATAAGCTTTTTATAAAAAGTATACACTTGGATAATAAAGGGGTGTATAATTTCGACACTTAGACAGTAGGTTTTGACATCATATAAAAATAATACGTCTCGTGACGATTCCAAAATGATAAGAAACTCGAAAAACCGATTTATAACGAAAAAGATACGTTAATTACGAGTTTACGACGATAAATACTTTTATAAAACTATTTTTATAAAATTTACTATTCATTACAGAAAGTTATGTTTTTAAAACATATAATATATGATATAACTTTTAATTACGAGATCGTACTCGAAAGAATCGCTAAAAACGGAACTATAACGAATAAACTACGACGTTTACGATAATTAAAGTTTATAAAAGTAATTTTATAAACTATGAACAGTAAAAAGCACTATTCATCAGTGGGATTAACTTTATAAAATATAATACATCTTTTAATAACAAAGACGTACTCGAAGGAATCACTAAAATCGGGATTAAAACGAATAAGTTATTACGATTACAAGTTTACGCTAATTAAAACTAAAAACGACAAACTAGCTGTTGTGAACAGTAAAATTACTATTCACACCAGAATCTTAAAAACTTAAAAATGTAATATTTTGATCACTCGTCTTACTACGAAGACGTGGACGTAAGAAACGCGAGCAACGGACTTAAAACGACCAAATTAGGTCATTTTTACGAAAAGTATATTTATAAACGTTTTCACTTTATAAATATTATTTTACTAAAACGATTAGTCGGTGATTATGCTATATAGAATATTGAGTGGTTATCAAAGTGCTATAATACTAGGGAGTTTCATAATGAGGCCTCTTCGGATGGCGTATCGACGAGTTGTTGGATTTACGATTTAAAGTGTCCTAACTCCTCGTACGTCATGTCATGACCTCTTTAATTATGATAGCCCGAACGATAGTACGATGTAACAACTATAAGATTATATTCAATGTTATTAAATTAAGTACTCAGTACTTATACGACCTTAATTTAAATAGGTTGCATCTAAACGTTTTGCGTGACGTTTTATCTGTGTTATTTGGACTATAAGTACTCAAGGTGAGTTCATAGCCCCACTTTTACAGTTTTACTGATTTGATATTATTTGGGGTGGAAACATGCTTGTTTTATAAATTGGACGCAAGTGTTGAAAGTAATATATTGATTATGTGTTTGCCTAAGTTGCGATAACCCTCCTGAGCCCATTATTCATGAACTGTCAATTGCATAGATGTAGTTGTGAATTACATTATGTGAGCGCGAATGATATAAATAGATCTATTGGGATTAACCTCCCCGTTTGGGTGATTAGCTATCACTAACGAACGTTGTCCATGTCGGGAACTTGGGATTGTGCGGGTTACAACATCTGTACTGGCAAAATAACTGTTATATAGCAAATATAGGTTGGCTCGGTGTCATGAGCTTAGTGCCCCAACAATAATTACTGGTTTTGTGATTGGTTGGCCCCTGTTGTAACATCACGAGAAAATCTTGCGGTCATGCATAATTTAATTACATAAACCTATGAATTTCACCAACCATTTTGTTGCCGTTGTTTAAGCAATTGGTTTTCAGAGGTTCATTTAGGCACGAGATGCCAAAGATGCATTGGATTTGCACTGTTATCTCTCGCGCTCACTGCGCTGCGCCTCGCACTCGCCATGTTTTGGAAATCTATGTCGTCTTTGTAACTATTCAAATTAAAGAACAGTAAAGCTATAAGCTTTTGTAATATGACTTTCATTTCTAAATCCATGTATCATATTCTAAACGATTTTGTGTCGTTCTTTTATATATCTTGTGCGTTGATCTTGAAAGTAACATGCCCGGATTCCTTACTTCCGCGGCGACCCATTTTGGGGTGTTACAGTACGTGTTTGGGAAAAAATACTTACATAAAGAGCTTTGTCCTCGGGTTCACGAATACGCCACCAACAGTATGTGTCAAGAGAAGGTGTGGATCAGCGACGGTTCTCTTAGTTAGCTGAGGTCTCAATCTGCAAATTACACGTATATAAGATGAAACCAAATTAAAAACGACAAATCACAACACCCAAAGCGTTAACTATATATTTATATTATATATATATATTATATATATATATATTATATATATTACTATTATATATATATATGTAAAATATTATAATATTTATTACATTACTCATCTGGTGGCGGCATTAGACCGGTGATCCCCTGTTGGCATACCACCTTGCTCTATGCCCTGTTTTGTTCGAATTCTGGGGCAGCCGGGCCCAGGTTCTTGGGGCTATTTGCCCGGTTTTGGCGATTTTGAGCGGCTCGGGCTTGGTTCCTGGGATCATTCCAAAAGGCAAGCTGGGCATCCCAATATGCCGGGGTAATGTTCTTGGGACGTCGCTGCCTGATGCTCTCCACGTCGTACGTCCTGGTCTCGGGGTTTATAACCCAATACGCTGCCTTGAGAGAAGCCTTGTTGGTATTGTACAACTTTTGCAAATGCTGCTGGATGCCCACATTGATATCTGTCCAGCGTTGGGATTGCATATGAGGCTTTAAGTCAAACTGCGTCTGCAATCATATACAACAAAACAAAGACAGAGTTAGGGATATAATTCATATATTTATCTAAATTTGTTACTTATTTATATGATATAAATAAATAAACGAATTTAGATAAATATACACAATTAAATAAATGAACACGATAATAAAATAAACATAAAAGGATAACGAAATAACTGACCCCAATCTTTGTCACGATCGCCGCCTTCCGCTTCGCCGGGACCTTTTGCCAAGAAGGGTAGTACAAAGGCATCTCCCTAATGAGCTCCCAAAGGTAGTTAGACCAATGAGACGCATGGTCACCGAGAGGCATCATGGTCTTTTTGTCGTCCCACTCAAACAGGATCGAGACGAGGCCTTTGTCATCAGTGATCTTCTTTAACCCGATGTTCCAAGTCTCCTGGCGGGTATGCAGCCTGCCTGCTTTCCTTCTACCTAAATTGGGTTTTCGGGTGCCTTTGCTTGCAAAATCAAGTGAGTGATAAAGTTATAAAAATTCAAGGCAAGTAAATTCAATGTATCAAATTTATGCTTGTATTACAATAATCTAGAAATTCTTACCTCAGTTAACGAAGCAACCCCCGAAACCGGTGGGTATATGGTGTGTAGGGAGACGATCATCACCGCCACCATCACCGTCGTGGCCCGTGCAACATCCGCTGACATCTATACAAGTACAATTAGGATAACATATAGAAATGCATGAACAAAATAATATGAGCATGTACACATCCAAATACATACATATCTAAATAAATATACACATTTAAACAATCCACAACAATTTCATTCATTCATTCAAATATATAAGTGACTTTTGTAAGTTACAGCTCAAGATAAATCTTCTTCTTCACTAGAATAAACAACATCTACACCATCATCATCATCAACATTGACGAGGTCTTCATCATCAGAATTTGCTAAATCATGAGGAAGGGCATCTTCATCATCAATAATATCATCGTCTTTGTCAAGATCAATGATATATGGCGGTGCGTCAACCTCCATTGATTGACCATCTATATGCAAGGTCGCATTATCCAAGTCATTCAAACTAGTAGAAAGTGGGAGATCAGATGAGTTGTCAAAATGTATAACATCAGGATCTTCCTCTACCACGATGACACCCCCGTTCGAAAACTTTTTATGATTCACATGTTCGACGACCTTCCAGTAAGGTTGTTGTCTGGCCATATCTTCAAGGTAGAAGCATTGTTTGACTTGTGTTGCGAGAATGTATTGAACATCATTAAACGCCTAACCTTTTATCAAGATTTGTGTCATGTTGTTTCTAAGGACAAGATGTTTGACTTTACGTCCTTTGTTGCTAGTGTCAAACCACTTAACTCGGAACAACGCAACTTTAAATGACAAATACGAAAACTCGAGGATTTCTTGAAGCTGACCATAATACATTTCTCCATCCTTCCCACTAGGCGAACAAATGTCGCTGTTTTAAGTTATGCAACGTTCATCGCGGTTGTGCACGACAAACCTCACACCATTGACTACGCAAGAGTTGACTGAGATTGAAGTCGGTGTTGGTCCACAAGCCAAAGCGAATAACTCGCTGGTTGCGCTAACACCTGGGTCATTGTCTACGTGATGTTGACGGATCTATGAAGAAGATAAGATTAGATAGAAAACACAAAATATGATATCGTTATTTTTATAGTTAAGTACACAAAATAGGTCTAAGTTTACCTACGACCCAAACCAGTTGGGGAATTCTTCTTTCATGTATTTGTTAGGAAATTTACTAAAAAACATTCATGTATTAGAATAAGTCGTCAAAAAGATAAGTTAAGAAAAAAAGTTTCAAAATAAAAACGCGTACCTCTTGAACTGGGACCGGTACGTGTCGATTTCAGGACTGTTGTCAAGTACATACCATTTCACTTTCTTCAACTCTTGGGCATCAAACCGAATAACCGACCGTAAACCAATCGATTTACATATTGATCGAAACACCTAAAACTGACATGTTGGGGGAGGGGGATCCACATTACGGTCGGGACGATTAAATTTCGTGGTAATATCCCAAAAATAATGAGAACTGAAAGTCAATGCTTTTTCTGCAACATAACCCTCCGCAATCGAACCTTCCAGCTTAGCTTTATTTCGTGCATAACCTTTTCGCTTCTTCATGAATCTTTCAAATGCAAACATCCATCGGGGGCGAATAGGCCCTCCTTCAAGAGCCTCTAGAGGTAAATAGATAACCAAGTGAATCATAATGTCAAAGAAAGCAGGAGGATATATGAGCTCAAGATTTCACAGAATATCGACCACCTTGTTTGAGAGCAGATTTGCTTAAAGAATGAACATAGCTCGATTATTGGTGTTGCAACGGCTGAGGGCAAGTATTGCTGAAATCCGTAAGGAAGTAAACGTTGCATCATTATAAAGTGTTAATAGTTTTTTTTGCTAAGTGTTTTACCTAGATCTGCTTTTTGTGCTTTTATAATCCCCGGCGACAATCCCAGGCGACATGTCACCGGGAAAGGTGCTGTATTTGTCGTTTAGCGAAATTGGCGCGATAACTAAATTTTTAGTGGGGACAATCCCTGGCGACATATCGCCGGGGAATGGTTTTTACTAAAATATTTTAATCTGTTTTTTAATAACTATTATTTATAAAATAATAAAATATATTTTATAAATATAATTATAAGTAATTATTTTTTATAAAATATATAATAATTATTTATATAATTATTATTTTTAAA
>BQNB010145343.1:0-16729 GCA_026074375.1 Tanacetum coccineum
AAGACTGCTGAGCTTCAATTAGTATTTTCTGGGGTGACCTCCCTTAGGGGGAGATTGTTAATATTATGAAAAGACTCAGTCACCCCGTGTATTGTCCAGTTTAGCACAGCTCGTAGTGATGAATTTGTGGCATGAATTAGGGGGAAGCTAACTCTGAAGCTTCTCCTTAACCAAAAGTATATGGGTTACTTAGTTCGTGCCTATTACAGTATTTCTCCTATAAGGTACTACAAAGATGATTCATGTTGGAGTGCAGACTTGAAGTCAAACACCACAGAAGACGTCATCAGCTTTGGAAGCTTCATGGAAGTAATTGTTCTTAATCATTATGTACTTGTTAGGAAAATATTGTAAGTAATTTCGTATATCATCCCGTGGGGGAAGATTATTAGGAATTCACTTTACGTGACGACATTTACGGAATTACCATTGTTTACCATATCACCACACACAGGGACTAGTATAGTCAATATAGGATTATTATGTAATGTGTGGTGGTATAAATACCCATTTATGACTTCCATAGAGGGGTTGAGTCTTTTTATCTTTCACATTTTCATCAAGTTAACTTTCTCTCTCTACTCTCTCTCACTAAAATGGCTATCATGTGGTTTGACTCACTAAGACCACCGGATCATAGTTTACATGTTTCTTTCATAAAGTCGTCCTTGATCTTCGTACTTGCTTAATTTGTGTTACGGTGTAACCATTTATAGGGTTACGCCGTAACAACTTCTAATAATTGCACTTTTAGTCCTTTTTCCCTTGTTTCTTGTCATTTTCCTGCATTTCACCTGAAAAGTACAAAATGATAGAAAATATATTGTTTTTTGAGTATTAGTGAGACATTTGCAGGTAATATAGGGGGTAATTTGTCACTAAAAATATTAAATATTTGATGTTATCAATAACAAGTATAAAAAATATCCGTACAAACAGTAACGGTTAAAAGAAATGAACATAAATTTTTTCAGATTAATCATAATGACTGTAAAGAGTCATTTGTTCTAACAGATTACGAACCAGAAGACTATAGAGAGTCATTCATATGATTAACCAATGCAAACGAGAGAACTAATACCAATAGCCGAAAGAAGAACATATCATATATTATATATATATATATATATATATATATATATTCTATATATATATATTATAGGGGACCGTCTCTTTTGCAGAACCTTGTTTTTGGACAGAACACTACAGAACATCTAAAAAAATGCAAGGACAAAAAAGAAAGATTACATGGTAAATATCAAAATAATAGTAAGAATCCACTATGTTCTTCTGTATCATCATGAACTCTTCCTCTTTTTTTACAAAAACCTTACAAGAACATACATGCACGGCCTTATAAGAACATACATGCACACCTTCAAAGAAAAATTTTGTATTTCCAATTTCTTATCAAATTCTATAGAACAACTATGTTTTTTTTTAAACATATATGTTGTTTTTATAACATGTGTGCAAAAATTACAATTATTGAAGGCGTGCATGCATGTTTTAGATGGTTCTGTAGGGTTCTGTACAAAAAAGTGGTTCTGCAAAGAAAATGCCACTATATATATATATATATATATACTAAAGTTTGCGTAAATGTTCGATTATGTTACCAAAGTTTAAAACGTTACAGACAGGTTACTCAAGTATACGGGTTTATTGTTTGGCTTACTAAACGTTTAAATAAGCTACACTCGCGTTACCCCAACGAGGGGCTAACCGGTGATAACCTTCTTTTAACTTGCACACCTTGGACTTTTGTTTGGGTCCCGACCTACTTTTAAAATAAAAAAAACTTGTCTTCTTCTTGGACTTGGACTTCATATTTCTTCTTCAAACCATAATAACCCACCTCTCTTCATCTTCTCACTACCACCATGTTTACCACCTCGGCCAACTTCAAGATATAAACACCGAACAATCATATTCGTTAATTTTTTTCACTCTGACTATCAAAAACACTCAATCTTACACTAACCCAAAACACCACAAAAAGGAAAATTCCCAACTTATAAATTTTGGGTATTCGTCTCAAAATAGGCGAGGAATATTCCGGTAGTTATATAACCTCATCTCAACCAAACCAACAACCATATCATCATTAACCTCATCTCTCCGTCATCATTAACCTCATCTCTCCGTCTCCGCCTTTTTTTATATGAAACTCTCCCTTTTGTCTTCCTCTTCACTATCACTTGAGCTCAGCTTATAATCACCAGAATGCAACCCACGTCGCCCTAATATCACAAGATTTAGAAGCTTTCTTCTCACAGCTTACACAGGATTTGGATCAACCAAACATCCATGCTCTTAATCTTCCTTAAGAAACACAGTATGCCTCTTCCCCTTTGTCGACAAATAAAACATCCCTGGATGATCTAAGAACAAATCCATAACATTCAAATCAATCCCAAACCATTTCAAAAAATGACTAATCTTCTCAACTTCCATTGTCTTATCTACAATTAAAATCAAGAATTCATGAACAATTGCTCAGGGCCGTTTCTTATTTCCATTTATTTTTTTTTTTTTTGTCCACTCTTAGACTTCTTTTTTGCCCCGGTGAACTCCTCACTATGGCCTGGGGTATGGCACTTTCTCTTCCATTTCTTTTAACTTTCGCCACTAAAAAAATTTCTCTTTAATTTCAACAGGAGGATAAAAAAAAACCCTTGCTTTTTAAAGAAGTGTTAAACGTAAACCTCATATCCATTCTATCAATACTACTGTTGTCGTTACAACATTCCAAAACACTCTAATTTTCTACAGCAGATGTGAAATGTTCATGACCAGGTATCTTACGCCAACAAGTTTAATTAATGCGTCCGTGGTTCATTTGGCATCAAGAATTAAAACGCTAAGGATTTGCATCTATCAATCACAACACAAACCATTTTCTTACGCTTTCATACTCAGCCTCCCTTATCCCTCCATCCCATTTTCTTATCCTTTCACCTAACCGGAAAAAAATAAACACAACTATCAATCACAACACAAACCACGAGTGATAGAAGTTAAAGAAATTATTCTTTCATTCATCTTAACCGAAAGACAACATAAAACCTAACTCATTTTTTATTCTTATGCAACACGAACACAAACACATCATAACATAAGTTTATGTATGCAACGAATACCACCTACATCTAAGCATAAATACGTATGTTGTAGGCAGTTGGCTTCAAGATCTTTCATTAAAAGGTCTCAGGTAGGTTTTTGATTATTGATTTTAATTTCATTTTGTTTTTTGCTTCGAAATATCAATGATGATTCCTCTTATGCTTTTCTTTTAGAACAATTGTGTAAGTGTAAAAAGTGGAAACTGAGTTCGTGATCTGTAGAAAGAGGAACTGATAATTTGGGATTGAGAGAAAAGAGAGAGATGATTGAGATAGAGGGAAAGTGATATAGGGGGCGGATAGTATATGATCAGGGTTTAATGGTATTAAATAATAAATCAGTATTATTAAAATAAAAGAAAAAATTAGGCCACGTCGACACTTAACCGGCATCAAAAGGTTAAAACATACGGAGTAACTTATGTAACCGGTGACCCAATCTTGAGTAACCTATCTGTAACGTTTTAATACTTTTAGTATTACAGTATCGAACCATTTTAGCAAACTTTAGTAACTTCTTTGTTCTATTATACCATATACTATATATAATACTTATATGTCTATATATATATATGTATATATTATTTGTAATAAAATATATAATTGTATATATATATGTTATATATTATATATATATATTTTTGGTTATTATTAATATATATTATATATATATATTATATGTATATACATATATAGTATATATTATATATATATAGATATAGTATATTATGTATATACTTATATATATATATATGTATATTAATATATATTTATTATGTTACTATACTTATATATATATTATATATATATACAATATATATATTATATATATGATACATATATAAATATTATATACGTATACATATATAGAGTTAGGATCAAATGAGAAGTTTTCTTAACTAAGAAGGTAGGAAAGTAACTATAATGCAATATCATCCGAGATGCACCGACTTAAATTATATGCATCTCTATAATCTTAGATGCATTATAACGCATTTCAAGCTTTTAATTAGATGCATATATATATATATATATTAGATGCATTTCATGATTTCTTATGTTTTTTGTTCCTCTACACAGTGCTAAAATCATGAAAATCAAGTTGCACCATCTACACATCAAATTAACTTTTGAAACTAGAAATGGTGCATGTAAATGAATAGAAATGCATCTAATGCAAATCATTGCATCTCAAATATGTGGTTTTAGTCACTTCTTACCACTTCTTATTTTAATTTACTCCTCACTGGATCCCTACTCTATATAGATATATATATGTATAATATATACACATATATATATTTACATATATATATATATATATGTATATATATATATATATGTATATATATGTATGTATATATATATATGTATGTATATATATATGTATGTATATATATATATGTATGCTAAATAAGATAGGTAGAATAATTTTATGATCAAATAATGACTGAAAGGAGAGTAGGTATATCCGTACC
The DNA here is from genome assembly GCA_026074375.1 of Tanacetum coccineum. Lineage (NCBI taxonomy): Eukaryota > Viridiplantae > Streptophyta > Magnoliopsida > Asterales > Asteraceae > Tanacetum > Tanacetum coccineum. The sequence continues at coordinate 4,604 of BQNB010145343.1, forward strand.
ACAAAGTGAACAATACATCAAGAGATTTCTAGGAAATATTTTAAATAAAAGGGCATCACTAACTAGGGTGATAAAGACTCTCTATCAGAAATGGAGGTTGATGGTTGCGTCGTTCCCCAATGATATCCTAGTCGGGAGGTGTGAGCCTCATCCTCGTGGTCTGTCTCAAGGGTCCTTATGGGTGCTTCGTTCTCGGCATCTCGGATCTTGTTCCGCTCTAGGCGAAAGAGCATGTCAGCCATACGTTAGGCTATGAGTCGTTGATATCTGTTGACCTTAGAGGTTGTCTTTTTGGTGGCATGATTCTTTAAAATCACAAGAAGTAGGGAGAAAAAGAATGAGATGTTAATGAGTCGTGTTTCAAAAGTAGGCGTTCCAAGATGGCACGTTACGAGGGGACAAGTTAATATTCGTATTCCAATTATCCGGCATGTTTCTATGTGGTGGGTTATGTGACGATATATGTGTTTCAAAAGTACGAGGGGAGTGTTCAAACTCGGACTCGAATAGTAAAATAACTAGTGGGGTCGACAGATTGCGACGAGTTTTAATATCAAATAAAACGGTATTATGTAAAGTTATGAAGATTTGTTAGAGACCATTGTATCACACAATGTCTTGAAATTTTTTAGAGACCATTGAATTCCTAACAATTTATTGAGAATATTTTAGAGATCGTTGTATCACTCATAACGTTTTGAAAGAGGTTTTAGAGACCACTAGGAAACTCTCAATGTCTTGGAAGAGTTTTAGTATTGGTTTTAGAAATCGTTGCAATGAATGAGCATGTATGACAGTTCAGTGGTTATGGGCATGGAAGACTTATGATGTAACGAAATGTTTATGATGCAACGATTATATTCTAGGCCTAACAATGCAACCTAGTTCTCTATAACCTTGGCTCTAGATACCAATCTATCACACCTCCAAAATATCACAGTGGAAAGGTTATCGAGGGCGTAAATTTTGTTAGCCTTACTATTTTGTAAAGCTGGCGTCTTACACGTGAATTGGACTAGCTATAGACCAACTGCTATACGCCGAGACTAATAATGTACAAGTGAGATAGTTAGCTTTGTATTAGGCTATAAATACCCCCATGTCTCTCGATGGGGGGGGGGGGTGAAAGTTCATTATTGTTTTCTCTTTTCTAATCTAATAAACATATAGTTCTTTCACCCTTTCTCTACTTTCTCTCACTAATAAACATCATGATATATCTTATGTATTTTGATCAATCCCGTCCCCCTGAAAAGGTGTTCATTAGTCCTACAACTTCATAGCACAAAGTCACAAGGTACAAGAGAACGACCTCTACATGAGTTGTTTAAAAAGTACTCTCGTTGAGACATTAAACATTTAATAAGTTTCAATAAAGTGTCCCAATTGTTTGCATCAGAATAAAATATAATTTTATTACAACAACAAGAATAGTATAAGTGAAAATCCATGAAAAATAATCATGATTTATCAACATTTGTGTGCCAAAATTTGACCTTTAACCATTCTTTAAATGAATAGTCTCGTGGTCGGGGTTTATTCTGAACTTTTTGAGTAAAGTCAAGAAAATATGAGTTTAGTTTCAAAGTTGGATCCTCATGAAGTTCTGGTTTGCTTTGTCAGGCCAAACTACGACATAGCTCCTATCATAGGGTTGCATCGTAGTTGAGGGGTATCCTCTTGTGTAGCCAGGAGAATGGTTTAGGTGTTTGTTATTCTGAGTAAACCATTCGTTGTATATTATTTCCCTGGTTGTGTCATTGATTTTAGTATTCCCATATCTTATCCAAAGAAAATCAAAAAATAACATTTCCTTACCCTTAAAGTTCCGTCTTTCATCATCACAATAACAATGCCATTTTCTTTCCTGGTTCAACCATCTTAGTCTTTCACTTACGTCGTGTAATTGGTACCTACACATCATCATCACAAACAAAGGTATCTTCGATGCATTCATTAATATCATAGAGGTAGTTAAATTTTTTATATTCCAAACACAAGGGGGAATCATATGTGCTGTCGTAGTATGGTATATTATATTGATTCAAGTTTTAAATTTATATTTTGCCAAATCAACTAAAAACAACACTTTAACGGGCAGTGTACCCGATCGGTGGTAGTTTCATGGTAAGTAGAGTGTCGATCACTGATTCGTCCGAATACATATATGTAAAATATAGTATAAGGATTAGTCAATAATAGTATAGTAATAAGTATTCCACGAGGATTATAGAAGATTACTTTTATCCAAAGTAAAATTCAAAACATTCCCGAGTCGTATCCCGACGAGGTGCGAACTGAAAATCGAGGTTAAGTTTATGATCGCGTGATTGAATATTTTAAGATTGTTGATTTGGTTTCCTATTTCTACAAATAAAAATGCACTAACAAGTAAAAGCACGAAATCAAATAAGGCATCTAACAATTTATCCTAAAAATGTTAACGGGAAAGTAAAAACGCAACTAATTTGACCAACTATATCAAATTTAAACCCTACGAACGCAAATTTAATTTTTATAAATCCTAAATGACTAAAAATAATTTTCAGAAAAAGAATTATATTTTTTTGGTTTTTATTTTTTTTTATTCTGAATTAAAAATACATTTAATCTAGAAAAATGATTAAAAAAAATACTAAACTAATCCTAAAAATTCTAGAAAAACTATGGAAAATACTTTATACTATGTAGAATCTAAGAAAAATAAAAACAGGAAAGATGGCTTTAAGGATAAGCAGTAAATAAGCAAATAAGATCGAATAAGCTAAACCTAAAGTGACCTTAAGTAATTAATTTTGCAAGTTATATTTGAAAAAGTCCCAAGGGCAGATGGTTTAGTGTGTGTGGTGTTGAGGCATATGTGTGCTAAGGGGGAGGTCACAGGTTCGAACCTGTGGCTTCCCATTTTGCAAATTTTTTTTATTTTTGAAAACTTATTGCACAAACCTAAAGAACTAATGAAAATAAGCTAATTTAATAAAATCACTTATATGAGAAACCTAAATAATAAGCTGGAAAAAAGCAAATTTCAAATAACTGTTTGAAAATTTAAGACTAAAAAGGAAAAAGCAAAACTGTTTGGCTGTGCTTATAAGAACTCTATTTGCAAATTAAAAGGTTAATAAGCTAAAAACTAACTTCTACTCAGTCTTAATAAGCAAATGAAAGGGAATTTGACTAACAGAGAGAGCTTAAAAGCTTACCGAAGCTAAAAGCTTAATTGCCTTAAAATGACAGTTTTCAAAGGAAAAATGCTCAACTTTGAGCTTAATTTTAAGTCTTAATAAGCACTTGAACTAAGAAACAAACTGAAAACAGATTAAATTTGGCTTTCAATAAACACATAGAAACAAATTTTAAGAAATTTGGATAAGAAATAAGCTGAGAAAGATGACTTTTAAAACTGACAGTTAACAACTAGACTACTTATTTTTGGATTTTTGATGTTTTTGAGAAAAGACAAATTGGCTATTTTAACCTTAAATTTAAGCTAGAAAAAAAAACAAATATAAAACTCAAATGGTGAAAACAGATAAAGCTTGTTATACAAGGAGCTTATACATTCAAAATCAGACCTCAAAACAACTTTAATCCAACCTAGTTTTGCTATTGAAAATTGAAGTAATAAAAAAACTTTGAAAATGGACTTATTTAAACTAACAGAATTTGGACTAAAACAATTTTGACGATCATGAAATACTTAGACACTTGAGATTTAGATTAGCAATCCTTAAGATTTTAACTAAATTAAATTTGAACACCTAAAAACTATTATTAAGACTCAAATAAGCTAAGGAAGACTGATTTATGAAACCAAAGACAGTTTAGACCCAATTTGACCCATTATGAAGCTTAACCCAAACACCCCTTTCAAATATGATCAATCAAATTTAAGCTAAGACAGACTTGAATTAAGGATTGAAAAGTGAAAACAAATAATGAACTAAGGTAAACAAAGACAAATAAGCAATAATTCTAGAAAAATAAGCACTTATTAATAAGCTATTCTAATAAGCTATATAGACTAATTTTGGACAGATTTAAGAAATCTCTAATTAAACTACTCTTTAAGCTAATAACTAAACTAATAAAGCAGACTAAGACAAATTAAGCATTAATAAGTAATGAATAAGCTCAGATTAAGCAACTTGACAAACAGAATAAGAAAATAAGCTTGAAAGTGAAATGAGATAATACCTTAATCCCAGCTCAAACAGGGATAAAAACAAATGCTCAAATGAGCTAATCTACAAGTTAGCTTAATAAATAAATAAGCCCTATAAGCCCTTCCAGAACTGGCTTATCTTCCAATGGCTTATTCAAAACCTTTTGAGTGATTTTGGATGAATGCTTAATCAATTTAGCTTTACACAAGCTAAACTAATTATGAACTAGCTTATTAATCAACTAGGAACTTAATGAGCTTATTAGGTTGAATTTAAGGTTATTTAAACCATAAGTGCATTAAGTGAGAACATGAATTAAACACGAACTGAAATTTTATTGATATTCAAAAGTAAGTTACAAGCTTAAAAAAATTACATTAAAATAAAGACATTAAACTAAAAGGCTACAATAAGCTACTAAATTACTAAAAATATGCTAGAAAAAGAGATGGCTACTGTGTGATCCAAAGCCTTGTATTTATAGTGTTCAACCGAATCTTTTAGGTCCTTAGGCAGCATCCTCAATCCTTCACTCTTAACCCTTAGATGATCCTAATCCAATCTGAGCCCTTGAATCTTGTCCACGTCCCATCATTCAATCGTGTAGCATAGGATTGCCAGCGTGTCATAGTGAGTGTCAGAGGATGTCAGGCTGTGTAAGGTTTCTAGAAGGATTCATGTGAGTGAGTGAGATTGGGGTGAAATGCTTTTACCCTGTGTTTTAGCTCTGTGTAGAAAAAGGTGAGATTAAGGGAAAAGATATATACAATGTTTTGATTTGGAGTGTTGACCCGTTTTTTTTACAGGTTTGACTTGGGTAATGGGTAAAAAGAGATTGGGCTCGGGTTATGAGTTTGGGCCAGAATTTAAGTTATACGTTTAATGGGTTAATGATAGTTAAGGTTAAGGACTAATGGTGTAATTGGTTTGGACTAACGGTGTTAGTCCCCCAGGACTAACTTTGTAATAGTTTTAGGTATTTTAGGGTTAAAGGATTAACAGGATTGGGATTTTTAAGATTTAAGATAAATTCGCCTTCGGCTTTGATTTTTCATACTCTTTCCATTCCCGTGCTCGGTTTTGTCGGCTTTGGCCTTGGTTTTTTCCTTTTTACTAAATATCCGTACCTGCAAGACACAAATCACACAATATACATATACAATGCACTTCTCAGGTATTTTTTGTCACTATTGGTCTTTTTAGCTTGTTTTAATAGGTAACAGGTATGTGTATTTAAGCACATACCAATCACTGAGAGTGAGGTTAAATCTATCAATTTAATTAATATCTTGGTTATCTAATCTATGTTAATTATATTCTAAACCTATCTTAAACCTATGTCGGTCTAAATCCTAATTCTAACGGGAAAAAGGGGTTTTCAGCCTGAGAGACTAGCACGGTTTGGTTGGTGACTACAATCAATTCAAGGCACTTTTACCCACGCAAGCTAATTAACAGAAGATAAAAGAGTGGTCGAGCCTAATGATAGAAAACTGTATTAACCATTATTAATCCGATTAGAACGTGATTTGTTTTTTTGTGCAATGATTCTTCTTTCGAGAGGTGTCATAACATTTCTATAGACTTAGCGTCTACATCATCTAAGACCCTAGACCACATTAATTATGTCCAATTAAAGGCATCACATAAAGTCCCTTATTTGCTGATTGTAATCTATCCTTAGGGATTTAACCAATGGTGAATCTTGTTAAACCTTAGCTATAGTCTGACTTTAACATTTACCGCTTAATGGAAATTTATACACTAGTAGTCCACTTGTCCAACTATCCAATGGAATCAGAACGTTATTTGTGGAATTATCTAGGTTCACCTTCTAGTCAACACGATCAATAAACCATTGGCAATATCCAATTCACTAGTTAAGCCCGAAGCGTATCCTAGACATAGACTTAAAAGGACAATACTTGTGATCCTATGGTTCTAGTTGCGTAAATTACTATATGGAGAGCTATCCCGGACTCTAGATCTACTTGGTCCGCTTTACTAGATCCAGTTGAATGATAGGTCACATACAAAAGCGCGTAAACAAGTATAAATTGATAAACATGAATAAGCACTCAACAATAAATCAAGAAATCAAGATAAACAAATACCAAACATTCAAATCTTCATAATAATGGCTAATACCTAAAGGTATTAGCCTTCCAACGTCATAATAAATACAAGAGCAATTATTTAGCCAAGGTAAACTAACCGAGTTAACGAATGATACCAAAAACTGAACGATTACTAAAGTATATGGAATTATACGTTGTCTCCTATGGAATGGAATACTTTGCTCGACCTCTTCTACTCTTCTTCTCCTTTGAAAATCGACTTTTATGGTTTAAGTATCAAGAATATGATTTAGCACCCATAAAACTCATTTTTGAGTTTTCTATTTATAAGGTCTGGAAGTCGGTTGGATACGGCGTATCCATGTATTTGATACGGCGTATTGGGGATTTCTTAGAGTAGGGACCACGCTTGATATCTTCCAGAATATTATATTGATTTCTTTTATCTAATACGGCGTAATGATCTTCTGGATACAACGTATTGATCTTCATTCCTTTTGTGGTTTTTGGTGAGTGCAGGCACGGATACGCCGTATCTTCTTGATGGATACGGCGTATTGGTGTTCAGAATAGTAATCTTAAAAATATCTTTCATTAAGCATCCAAATGCGCGCCTTTGCTAAGTTCACCAATACTCCATAATTACTATAATACCCTCAAATAATAAATGATAAGTAACAATTCTTTCAATATCTATACAAAATGGGTTTAATAAAACATGGATAAATGATGCTATAAAATAGACGTTATTTGATGTCATCAAATATCCCCCCCCACTCGAATCCTACTTTCCTCAGAGTAACCCTTAAGTTTATAAAAATGAATCCCTTAAGAATATTTCCGTTTAAAGCACTTATTCGATCTATACAAGTACACAACACAAACGCCTCACGAAATAAGGAAATGAAAACACTCAAATCACTCACTAATCTATTGTAACATGAAACTATTTCGCTCAATTTGCTCTGTCGTGACGAGTATTCATCATAGGCTAGGCAAGGATACACATCACCAACACTAAAGCCAAGAAAGAAACAAGTTAATAAAGGTAAAAATGGGTTTTGTATGGAAAGGCTACGTTCAATCATTCTATCAATCTTTCACCAGAAGTACCACTCCAACAAGGAAGCTGAAGCACCATACAACACTCAAATGCCGGATAGACATGGTTGTTTGATCATATCCACATTAGAAATTTAACCAACGGTTAGGATAAGAATGATATAAGGGTAGAACCTTCTAACTTCCTCAAAAGTATCCATAAACCACCAAGGTACAAACATGCATACACACCTGGAACGCCAGGATAGACATGCAATGTTTTGTATGAATCCTTATTTTTAAACATTGACTAATCATTAGATGAAAGGGAAGTAAATTGTTGTTAAATAAAAATCAAGAAACAAATAGATTAAGCCTAAAGTACAAGTTGCTAAACACTTTTTCCCGACCGTTATCATGATTAAGACACAACTACTTACAACGTCTTGATCATAGATCAAAAACAGCAACCTAAGTTGGCGTTCCCATAACGATCAATTTCCCAATCATCCCAAAACTTTTACATACTCTACAAGGCAAGTGGCGATATCTTCTACTTTGTACAATACTCTACATCGTTGATTTTTAGACGTATCAACGAATAATCGATCCTTCGTATAATTCCTTCGGTAATGCTTTTTGCGAAACGATTATCTTCAAACTTTCTTTCTCTCTTTTTTTGTATTATATCTTTTACTAACTAAACTTCAAATCTCGGGGTAGTTTCACCATCTTCACACAAAATAATTTCTGGAAAATACCATCGTAGATTCTCGATCTTATGGTTTCACCAAAAATTGGTGACGGTAGTGAAATCACACGAGCTTTGACTACTAATATACATTCCCATTTGCAATGTGCAAATTTCTAACCGCACCAAAGATAGAAAATGACACAAGACTCGGGAAATACAAACTTACACTTTAGCACTAACAACTATAAATTAAACTTTAATCTAACAGGTAGGATAAAGTGTAAGGTGAACGAAACAAATAATTGGAGTAAAATTACTAAAGAATGGCTCTACGGTTTGTTCTAGTGGATCATCACTCCTAAAGATGAGAGTGGAAGGGTAATTGGAGGTTAACTAACCGTTGAAGTTAGTTAATAAGCCACATGTATAGCGATATGGTTAAAATCCTACAATTACAATTTAAAAAACAAGTTTACTCACAATTAAATTCATAATACCTCAGTATTGTGTTCCACGAATAGAAATACCAAGACCCTTTCTAAAGTCCTACAACACACCAGCACACTCATATTTTATGGAATTAGGGTAAACGTTAGAAACGGAAAGGTAAATCCTCATAATATCTAACAGGGTTACTGTGCGTTTTATGTAACAGTATATCCAACAAAAGTATGCGTGATTTTTTTTTTAAAATTTAAGCATAATTTAAGCTTTTTATGTGAAAAATAGGACAAGTGATTATTCTAATTCCCATCCCCCCACTTGAAACTACAACGTCCTCATTGTATATATAAAACATTAAATACGGGAATTTAAAAAGAATTAGAATGAGAAACTCCCCTGATTTTTGCTCGGTAGATTCTCCATGTTGCGTTTATGAGCAAGATTGTGTGTTGAAAAAGCGTCTGAATTCCAGCATAACTTTAACCACACATAAGATTCCAGATTATATATATATTCCACCAACTTTGTCGATTTCATTATTTCTCGAGGTCCTGTATGAAACATAGGAAAAACAAGTGCATTCATGTCTTGGTATCTACGGTTACTTTAAACTAAACTAAACAAACTAAATACGGGTCAGACTGTGGATACGGCGTATCAAGTGAATGAATACGACGTATTCGTAGAACTGACAATAATGTTTTTAAAGTGCATAAAAAGTAAAGACTGATAACGTCCAGACATTCAATACGCCGTATAGTATGGGGGCGGATATGCCGTATTGAAGTCTGGGAAGACAGACTCGATAACAAAATTAAATAACAATCCAGGTTGTCTCCAAGGAAGCACTTTTGTTTACAACAAAGTATTTAAGTTAGACTTTTCTTCAGCTTCTCTTTTATTCCATCTCATGCACGCTAATGTGCTTGCGTGTGAGCCATTCTTCTATCCTCGCATCTCGAATGTAATCGGGTCCTAAATTTAATACTCCTTTGTAGAACCCTCTAAGCTTTTGGTATGCATGCGAGATTCCATTATTCTCATCTTTCTCACTTACCTTCAGTAATGGTGGGATCTTGTTGCATTGCTCATTAGTGTAGTGTTTGAACCTTGGGTGTGATCGCACCATCTGTTTGGTAAGTTACTTCATCATTCCCATTGTAAAGGGTAATTATTCCTTCGAACTGTTTTGTTTTAGTGCTAACTTCTCTTAAGAATGGTTCGCCAAAAATAATATCTTCCATTCCTTCATCATGATGAGCATCCATATTTTCTAAAACTGCAAAATCCGTCATAACAAAAAGTACCACAAAGGATAGGCCATTCATTAAAGCGTACATTCATTAAGGCTCCTACAACATTATTCCCTTTGTACACCATCTTATTTTTCATTATTGAACTGTGAAATTTTCTTGACATACAATAACGGGAAAAAGTTAGCGTTAGTAAATTCAAATCCTATCATGCATGAAAACTTTAAGTTGTGAGCGCAATCTATATGGATTTTCTTATCGTCATCACAATAACTAGGGCAATCATCAATTCCTGTATCAAGATCTTCATTACTAATTCTAAATTCCTCAATTACCTCACCTTCCTCAATGGTGGGCATCAAATCATCTCTTTGATTTCTCCTAAACTCAAATGGTTCATTTAGATCATTTAATTTAATGTAATCTTTTAAGAAATGGTCTAATGATCTATTTAACACCAAAGTCTCTCCCATAAGCCTAACTTCTAAATCAAGATCCATTCTTTCTCTCAAGCTTAGCATGTAGACCTTCTTAATTAAACTGCTAGCAGATTTAATGCTTGTGAAAACAATCTTTTCTTCCCCTACCCTTAAAGTAATCTTTCTTTTGTAAACATCAATTTTAGCACGGCTGGTAGAAAAAAATGGTCTTCCGAGGATCAAGGGAACTTTGATATCCTCGGGCATATCTAGAATTATAAAGTCTATGTGGAAAGTAATTTTACCAATTCTTACTAGCACGTTTTCAGCAATTCCTTTAGGATATTCATCGTCCTATATGCTAATTCCACTGTCAACCTAGTGTGAGCTAATTTGCCTAATCCTAAGTTAAGGTAGGTCGAGAGAGGCATAACACTAACGCTCGCTCCTAGGTCAACAAGGGCATTGTCAAAGCAAGAATTATTAATAAAGCAAGGTAAAGTGAAACTCCCTGGGTCTTTCTCCTTTCGGGGTATGTTGCTATGCGAAGTTCCATAAGCTTTCACAAATTTTGGTCCATAGTTCCCCTCATCTTCTTCATAGTAATGCTTATCCAAACGACTCAGAAAAGGAACCGTCGTTTGTCTTGATATGTACACCAGTGTACCGTTCTGTCCAGTGGATACGACGTATTGGGTAGATCCAATGCGGCGTATCGAGTGTGAATCAGCTTCAAAAGTGGTTGAAATCGATTGGACTTGATCTCTCGGGTTTGTTTCAGTTGAGCTTGGTAGGCTTCCAAATCCTCTTTCTTGTAGTACCTTGCTCATTTGCCCGATTTGAATTTCTAATGTTTTAATTGATACTCCTTGGTTCCTTATGGCAGCATCCGTTGAAGTTCGGATTTCTTTGATCAAGTTAGAGTTCTCCTCGTGTCTCTTTGCTGATTCGCTCATGAATTTGCTCAGTGTATCTTCCATAGATTGCTTTCGTTCTTGGTACGAAGGGTTTGCGTTATTCCTTTGATAGTACCCTGGAGCTATTGCTCTATATCCCCTTCCTTGAATAGGTCCACCAAATTGCGTATAGTAAGCTTCTTCGAGAGTTTTTCCTTTCTCTTTGAGTGGGCAATCTTTGGTGTAATAGGTTCCTTTGCATTGTTCATATCCTACTTGAGCAGCATAAACTTTTTTATTCACCTTCTTGATCTCTCTTCCCAGATTGTTCAGTTGTGCTTGTATAGCAGCCAATCCGTCAGAAGTCTCAGTACTTCTTCCTCTAGATGTTCCATTGTGCAATTTTTGAGAGTATTCTGCCATTTCTTAGATGGCATTTTTAGCATCGACAATTGTCATGGTTGGAACGACACCTCTTGAGTCAGGAATCTGCCGTGTTAGAATATCCAACCCATTGTAGAACAAAATCACCTCCTGCATCTCGGTCAAGTAGTGTTGAGGACATTTCATCAAGAGTTCTTTAAAGCGCTCCCATGCTTGATAAAGGGTTTCATCCGATTCTTGCTGAAAGTTGTTGATTTCCTCCATTTTCTTCGTAGTTCGACCAGGTGGGCAATACTTGTTCAAAAACTTAGTTTTAAGATCTTCAGTTAAGGATATAGGGAAGACTCGGAGCATTAGTTTTAAGGTCTTCGTAGTTCAAAGTTTTGATTGAACCAGTTGGTTCATTTCTCAGCCAACGACTTACGGCTCCAGTTAAGGATTGTAAAGATCGTTTTAAACTCATCTAGGATCGTTTTACCAATAACAATTGTAACAATTATACACAGCGGAATTAAACAAACAGCTCCTTAAGAAATTAGCCTTTCAGTTCAAATTGATCTTTGTTATCGATTTTAGGCCTAGCAACTCCCGATCCATAGTCAGTCCGGGTCTTGCTCATGTATTGCTCCATTGTTTCCGCCATTGTTTTCGCAACTTCTTCCGAGTATTCTTGGTCAGAAAGTAGATTGAAATCAGGCGATCTCAATTCGTCAAGGATTAGTGACTTGAAGTGTTTCCTAGATGATCGAAA
>BQNB010145344.1:0-16729 GCA_026074375.1 Tanacetum coccineum
ATTAGATGTTACATTGTTACATGATCATTCTAGTTCATGATCCAGACCCACTCAACGTTAAACATTACTATATTTGTAATGATAAAGAACATTATATCTATCATACTAAAAGATTCAGCCCCTAAATTTATTGGGGCTGTATCTTTAAATGCTCTCAACTCAAAATCGACTTCCTTCCTGCAGTGTAATTCATTCATTCGGCCAGTTAAGTGCTCCCGGAAATACAAAAGGTTAGATTCATTGATTGTTGTCATTAAATCCACATCCATCAGTTACACAACACACCCTTCATTGCCATATTTCCAGATCTCCATCAGCTTCTAAAAAATCTTTTATATGCATCTTCTCAATTTTTGTTCATCAATTGATTATATTCGTTTCATTTTTTTTATGCCAAAATTTAATTTATTATTATCTCATGAATGTTTTATTTTGTTTTGTTTGTTGATTGTAGGCTGTTATTAACTTTGGTGCATCTTGGTATGTCATTTTTTTACTTTAAATGAGCTTTATTTTGTATTTGGGATTTTGAAACATTCAAAGTAGATAAGGTGTTCGACAAAATGCCTCAATGAAACATTTAGGGATGTTTGTTTTGGCTTATATAGCCGGCTTATGGCTTATTTAGTTTTAGGGTAATTTTTCATAAGCTCACTTTTTATTGTTTATTTTGGAACTTTCTGTGGCCTTGTCTAAAAAGTGGGAACACACTGTTCTTTGAGGCTCCACGTACAAGAAACTATACAGTTGAATAAACCAAGGTGTGCCTATTATTAGGGGGCACATGAGAACCCATTATCATAAATGCACGGTTTGCTAATAGGTATACGTGTCGGGAGAAGATTTAGAGGACCACAAGAGAGCCGGTCGTTGTGTAAAAAAAGGTAGTACTGATTATAAATGCTCGATTTGCTTTCAGGAATTCGTGTCAGGAAAAACTTTGTATCAAAAGTATGAATTTAATTATTCAGTAAAATGGTTATTAGTTCGGATGTTTGAGTTTTTAAATCGCATTGATCCATTTGATGACAACAAAATTAAAGCATGGAGTGTATGATTTATCACGAATAAGAGAACCGGCGTCCACACGATACAAAGTATATCAAATTACAATGGGTTGGATGCAAGAAATAGGATTTGCTGCTCAGGTAATTCCTTTTTAGTTTTGAACTTCTTTCTTATATTAGAGTTTGATCATATAAGCAAGCACCAGGTCAAATAGGTTTATACTCATTTGTTTTTCATTGGCGGAATTTGCACTCACTCGTCCCTCTATAAAAAGGGACCTTGAAATAGAAGGCTAACCTATTGTCACAATGTTTTTGTAGGAGTATTTGGTTTTTTTCTCAAAATTATTATCCTCATTATTGTGTTTTCAAGTAGCAGATACTCAGTTTCAAGCGTTGGGTATAGCGAAACTGATCATGCTTATTTAGGGGTTAAGTTACATGAATTTTCATAAATATTTAGTTTTCCAAACCCTCAATGATTATCAAAACTCCTACAATCCATTATGTTAAAAACCTATTATTGCATATTAGTGAATCACTTATAACAATAAACGCCAAACACCCTAAGTATAAAAGAATATTTAGTCTCTAACAAATATTACTGTGTGTATTCAGTACAATAAGTTATATACAAGTGTGTTGATGTAATCGGATTGGCAAGAATTGATACTTGTGATTTTTGAAACTATATGTTTCTAAGCTGAAGCCGTTGACCGAGAAAGAAGAACCCCACAAATAACTCAAGAATTGATACTTGTGATTTTTGAAACTATATGTTCTAGCTGAAGCAGGTTGACCGAAAGAGATGCACGCCATTTGCTATATATACTGGACTTGATGTTGGTCACAACATGGCTCTCTGTTGGTCATAACATGGCTCTCTGTTGGTCATAACATGGCTCTCGGGTAGTGGTAAATTTATGTCGGGATGCAGAAGAGACCTACTTTCACCTTTAGGTTGGTATTTCTTTTTAAAGCTTATGCCTCTAAAAATGATGTGTGTCGACGAAGTGCCAGTAGATGAAATCGCTTCGACTACTGCCAAAATGTGCATGTCTCAGGGGCATATTCATGGATAAATCTGAACGACGCGTGCTTTTTTAAGAACTTTTAACTTCATTTGTGGATTCATTCCTACTTGCATTGCAAGTTTCCATCAATTACTCATTTCAATAATGTCACACCCCATAAATTTTAGGTCAACATTTTAAACCTTTTCGATTATTATCTTTGACTTTTACATGTTACGTTTGAATTTGACAATTTACCGGGAAGTTAAACTGCGTAAATCTAAAAAATGTCATCGAGCGCGTCCCGTCATCAGTTATTAAATAAATTTAGGCCTTATATGAGATATTTTAACTTTTCTAAGTGCTTCATGATTTTTAATCACCTCCGATATTAATTTTAGGGTTTTATCTTTTAAATTGCGTTTTTCGCGTGTTTGACCAAACGAAACCCTGGAAACCCGCAATCTTTTTGTGTAAACTCGAGTTATCATCTGTCAAGCATTGTAATGCTAAAAATTTCATTCACCTCCCTTGCTTGTCATGTTGGACGCCTAAGTTCCACCAAATGCAACCATGAGTCTTGAAATTAATTCATGAAGCATCTTTTGGATTCTCCATGCATGTGATCATGTAAACTTAGGAAAGTGACATATGAGCAAGTCTCTTTCATGCACAAGTATCACCATTTGACTTAAGCATATGATGCTTGATCACATGTACACCTTTCTACTTGTAACATTTGACCTTAACATGACCAACTTATGCATCTATAGTGAACCATGATAAAAATTTCGAACCTATTTTGGGTCCTTTTGTGAATTAGTTTAGGACGAACCCAGACCACACACTACCCTTGTGTGGTTGGAGTCCATGTGGGCCACAATAAAACCCTAACCTCAAGTGCTTGGTCCTATATACTTCACACTTAAATCCATAACTTTGGGTTCTCTTATCTAATTTCTTGCCTCTTCAAAAAGTATCTCTTCTCTCTCTATCCTCTTGAAAACTCACGGCAAAACCATCAACCTCTTAGGGTTTCATTTCTCTGATTTCCTCCAAGAATCCGTAATATAGGCTTTTTTCATAGGTTCCACTAAGGTGTTTCCAGTGTTGATTCACAATTTTCAAGGTTTTGCATTTATAAAATTAGGGTTTCTAATTTTATAAGTGGGTTTTATAGATCTAGTCATTTTGGGTATAGATCTTGTGATTCTCTACTTGTGTCTTCATTCTTGTAAGCATTCTTGACCCATCTCTTGTTTCATTTCTTTTATTCTTATGAATATTGTTCAAGTTTAAGAGTCCATGTGTTTGTGTTACTTTTATAAAAAGAAATGATAAAAATATCTTGACAACTTTTATAAAAATAGAAGTATTATGTTTGTTGTTTTATAAGCTATGGTGAGATGAGTTGAAAAGTGGGTTGCAACAATAGATATGATGAGGTTAGGATAGATTAAGAGTGGTTTTGTTGGTTAGTTTTGGCGAAAAAGAAGTTAGGTTGGACTAGACACTATGGCGGTCTTATGGTTGAGTCTATGGTTAAGTCTATGGTACATATTCGAAAATGTGAGTTGCTGATTGAAAATGTAAAAGAGGTTGTAGGACACTTAAAAATGTTTTCAATAGTCGAAAAAGTAGTTTTTGGATAGCTCGTTTCGTATAGATAGATTTCTGTATATTAAACACCAAAACCGGACATTAAACGGCCAAGTTATGGCGAAATGAATTTTGAAACACTTTTTGGAAAAACAAATAATGTAGTTGCTGATTGGATTAATAAATAAGGTTTACGGACACTTTCGGGCTTATTTGAGCTTTTAAAACCTTAGCGAAACATATAGAAATCTTAGGATATTAATTAGAAACTTTAGCGATGTCATAAACATTTTTATGAGATGTCGAAACTAACAAACATGTAGGATTTCTAAAAATGTTATATTTTAGCACATATTAGTTAAGTGAACATATGAGTCAAGCGTTTAGGTCGAGATAGTGCATTTAGGAAATATGGATATATCAATTTATAGGGGACGGTATTAACGTCCCGAAACTAAAAACTTACCCAAAATAGAAAGTTACTAACAATGGCAATTTTCGGATAAACATCTGAACTTAACGAAAAACTCTATAATTTTATTTAGTCATACTTTATTAACTAAACTAAAGCGCAAACACACATGGATGTCTTTTCTCTTGTAAGCGTATCATACAAGTTTCGGTTATCTTTCATTTTCCTAAGACGCGTCATTTATTTAGGTCGCGTGTAGGATCCTTCGGCTTTATTACTTCTTAGTTGATTATCGATTCACCACTTGCTTAAGGTGAGTTCATAGCCCCACGTTTTCACAGATTTACAAATGCTTTATACTTTGGCGTGAGAAACATTGTTTGCTTTTAAAATTAGACACAAGTTCTTAACGTGAGTTTTACATGTTTATGTGTTGCCTAAGTTTGCTTACAAACCACTATTGCCCAAACTATCATGAACCGTTAGTCACCTATGGCCAATTGGATTGGTTAAGTGAGCGCGAATGAATAAATAGATCTATTGGGACTAATTACCCCTATCTGGTTTGATTCTAAATTAGCTACGAACAAACAGATATATGTCATGTCGATTGTGCGTTGTGGTGGTCTTTGGTTTGGGACACCAGTTAAGGGCAGGAATACTATGTGGCATGATATGATATGCCCTGTTGGTATTAGCATCGGTGTCATGAGCTTAGCGCAACAGTAAATATGTTTTATGTGATGCTGTATCTGTTATAGTAGTTGCATACGTTTTGAAATCTTATGGTCCAATCTTGTACTAACTTAAACCTATGAATTCACCAACATTATGTTGACATTTTAAACATGTTTTCTCAGGTGCTTAACTTGGCTTGATTCTTGATGCTAAATGGAGTCTATGTGCTATGTGACTTCACCGATTTCAAGACTTATCTATTTATATACTCGTTGTCATTATCAAAATTTGTTATGCTTTCGCTACATTTAACTTTCATATGATCGGTTGTAAAACTTAAATTAATTTTCTTTTTGCAACGAGTACAACTTTTTTTAAAACGTCCATGATTAGTGGTCATTCTTTATTGCTTTATGTTCGGATTGTTATGACGTCACGCCCTCGGACACGTATTCCGTCTAGTCCTCGTCTGGGGGTGTGACAGATTGGTAATCAGAGCCAAGATTATAGAGAACCAAGTAGTTATACTAGGTCTGGTCTATAACTAGTATGTGATCCTATGTGCCTCTATCTGTGCTTACGTGTTGTCTATCCTTGCTATATATATAAGATTCCTATATATACTTGAGGCTATTATATATTGCCATATTTACCTTGCAATTCATTTCATTATTTCTTTATGCCTTGCATGGTTTCATATAAAGGAGATTTATATAAACTTTTACTTATGCAGATCATGGCAGCTTCAGCTATTGCTATTTCTTCTGATTCTTCGGATGGGAGTGTGGGATCACCGCCCTCTCAGGTTATTCTTTTTGGTGATATTCCTACTGTTATTCCTTTTATTTATGTGGTTGCTCCAAAGACTTCTACTATTGCTCCTGTTATTTCATCTGCCGCTCCTATGGTTGAGGCGACTCTTGTCGCTTCACCCACTAGGTTGTGTAGCTTGGTTCCCTATTTGGATTCTGATTCTAATTCACCTGATGAGATGGATTCTCCAAAGTACATTACCCCGTTACCAGCTACTTCACCATTCTTATACACCGATTCTTCTAAGGCTTTTGATTCCTCTGTTGGACCACCATCACAGGACCCTTATGTTGCTACTGTTGCTCGTTGGAGGAGCAGGGTAACAACACGTTCACCATCACCATCTGATTTCCCTATTGCTCCTGTTACTGCCCCGCCCAGGACTCGTCGACGAGCAGCTATTCTGATCCGACCTAAGGAAGCTATTCTTTTAGGTTGATCTTACCGTACTCGTCTTAACGGGCCATGGAGGGTTTTGACTGCGAGGAAGAGGGTTGGACCTTTACCAGCTCACAGATTAGCATGGAGGCGTGTATCACCTCGTTCTTCAGACCACCGCCCATCTTCTTTTAGTTCATCTTCTGATTCTTCACCAGTTCATTCTTTGGGTTTGGATGCACCAGATCTGGCTCATTCTGGATCTTCGACTAGAGATGTATCACCTAGATTGGGTTACCTTCCAAGGAGAGAATCACGATGTAGTGAGGCATTTCGTCGTTGGTGTGCTGCTCCATTATCTACTTTGTATCCACCGACTACATCAGAGTTATCATCAAGAGGTTTATCTGAGAGACCACTCTATTCATCTTCACATTCTGCTGGACCATCTCGCAAGAGATGTAGATCCTCGGTTGATTCTGTACCATCATCTATACCAGTTATTGGATCATTAGCTCCTACCCGTGTTGATCTCTTACCACCTCGTAAGAGGTTCAAAGATTTATATTCGTTTGAGGCTAGCATAAAGGAGGATACCAAGGTTGATACTATAGAGACAGAGGTTGATATGGAGTTGGGTATTGGTGATAGGGATGATGTTAGATATCATGTTGAGATTGACCCTAGGGATGTCAGGGATGACACCGAGGAGTATGAGGCTGACACCAGTGATGGAGACACAGTTAAGGTACGTATCGACCCGATGTCGGCACTGATAGTTGAGGAGGAGATTGTAGAGCCAGCTGGAGAGGATTCTTCTGATTCGTCTGGCACTAGGGATGGCATTGTTAGGTCATTCGAGGATATGCCGATTGACTTGGATGATGCTATGCGTGACTTTTACCATCACATGTATGAGGTTCGTATTGATAGGATTGTCGAGATTGATACTGTTCAGAGACATTTGGAGGCCAATCAGCTGATAGCTAGGGGAGAGAGAGCTGGTATGATCAAGATGATTGAGAGCTTGAGGTTGGAGAACCTCAAGGTTCGTGCTATGTTGGATATCGAGAGGGATCGTATGAACAGTCTTCGACTTCATATGTCTCTTTCACAGGAGGAGTTTTGTCAGGTTCGTAGGGATCGTGATGATACTTGGGGGAGACTTAGGAGGTTGGAGTCGTATGTTGAGAGACATTTAGGTTTTCGCCCTTAGACCCATAGTCTAGTTGCACCCTGATCATGTAGGACACTAGGCCGATGGTTAGGTCTAGATATTAGCAGTAAATAATTGTGGATCATGAACCTATTTTGGATTTGGTTGTAATCGAATTATGCTTTTATTTATGAAATGAAAAGCTTGTTTTGGTTCTCTCGTTTATTTATCTATATTGTTATTTATTCTTTCTGGCAAACGTGTTACAATTAAATTCTACTTCATAGCATGTATTAAATTATCGTTGCCTAACATTTGTATATTCGTTTCAAAATCTCACTATGGGTTGTGTCTTGTGATGTAGAACAATGACAAACACTCGTTCTGGGATGACCCACGCCGCAATTGAAGAAATGATCAACCGACGTGTGAACGCAACTCTAGAAGCCCATCGAGTTAACCGAAATCTTGAACTTGGGAATGGGAATGACAATGGAAATGGTAATGGAAACGGTAATGGAAATGGGAATGGGAATGACAATGGAAATGGTAATGGAAATGGTAATGTAAATGGAAACAATAGAGACGACAACGGTGACAGTAATGAGAACCACAATGTGAATGGAAGAGGCGATAGGTTGGTTTCTCGTGAATGTACTTATCAAGACTTCATAAAGTGTTAACCATTATGTTTTAAAAGGAATCGAAGGTGTGGGTTGGTCTGATAAGGTGGACGTGTAAAGATGGAGACATGTTTCACAGTCAGTAAACTGTCCGGAGAAATATCAAGTGTAGTATATACTTGTACCTTACTCGGACAGTGCATTAACTGGTGTGGAAACTCTCCAAGAGAACCGCGGAATATGCCCCTTTACACCTTGTCATGGAAGAGAGCTGATGAAGCTGATGACGAAAGTGTATTTCCTGGAAATAAGATCCAAAAGATGGAAAACCGAATTGTGAATTTGTTGGTGAAAAAAACAAAGGAATCGCTAATTACACTCTCATGGTTCCAGGAACTCGACCATGATGTGCACCAAATGGTTCCCGAGAGGAAGATCAGGTTGGAGATATTCATTGGAGGGTCTTCCTTGATTAACATCCAGGAATTGTGGATTGCTTGCAGAACCTTTAAGACTACAAGATGCTCGTTCGAATTTGCCAACAACTTGATGGATCAAAAGTTGAAGGGTTATGCTGTAAGAAATACAGAGAACAAGAGGAGATTGGACAACAACTATGGAAACAACCATGGGCAACAACCACCCCATAAACGACAGAATACTAGAGGATAGAATGTTGCTAAAGCCTATGTGGCTGGTAACAATAAGAAGAAGGAATATGAAGGTACTTTTCCCGTCTGCAACAAGTGTAAGCTTCATCATGTAGGCCCTTACACCATAAGATGTGGGAAGTGCAATAAGATTGGACATTTGACCAGGAATTGTAAGGTTACCAATTCCGCTCCTTCCACCCAGAGAGGTCAAATGGTGAATCAGAGGGTTGTGACTTGTTTTGAGTGTGGTGCACAAGGACATTACCGGAAAGATTGTCCCAAGATCAAGAACCAAAACCGTAGGGACAAAGTAAGAATTCCTGATGCAAGAGGCAAAGCATATGTCCTAGGAAGAGGTGACGCAAACCTTGGGTTCCATCACTGGTTCCGGGGTCGTTTTTCATACGATCATCATGCTTATATGTTATTTGATTCTGGCGCCGATAGAAGTTTTGTATCAAATACTTTTAGTACATTGCTAGATATCACACCCTATGCCTTAGACGTTAGTTACGCTGTCGAGCTAGCTGACGGAAGGACTTCATAAACCAACACGATGCTTATGGGCTGTACATTAGGATTGTTAGGACATCCATTTAATATCGACCTGATGCCCATAGAGTTGGGTAGTTTCGACGTTATCATCGGCAGATTGGTTAGCATCGAATCATGCGTGAATTGTCCTAACTGTGACGAGAAAGATTAGTACGTATTCCTTATCGAAATGAAATTTCTTGATCGTTCAAGGGAACAAAAGGTGCCAAGGAGAAGAATCGAAATTTGAGCATTATATCTAGTGAAAGGGGCCAGAAGTAGGATGGAGAAAGGTTATCAAACTATTTCTGGCACAGGTTACGGTGTGAGGAAATCCAAGACAAGTCGGATGAGAAGGACTTGAAAGATGTGCGACTGTACGGGACTTTACAGAAGTTTTTTCCAGAAGACTTACCTGGACTACACCCACACGACAAGTCAAATTTTAGATTGACTCGATCCCAGGTGCTGCACCTGTGTAGCTCGAACCTCGTATAGGTTAGCACCGTCGGAGATGGTATGAAATTGTCTACCCAACTACAGAAAACTTTCGACATGGGATTTTATAAGACCAAGTTTCTTACCCTGGGGAGCTCCGGTTTTGTTTGTCAAAAAGAAATACGGTTCTTTTCAAATGTGTATCGACTACTGTGAACTTAACAAGCTTATGTGCAAAAATGATACCCATTTCTGAGGATCGTACGGATTTGTTTGATCAATTGCTCAGGATCAAGTGTGTACTCGGAAGATCGACTTGAGGTTCTGGTTATCACTAACCAGAGTTCGTGTGAGGATATGGTATGTGCTTAATTACACATACATTTTACCTTTAAAAACGAGCTAAAATAACCAAAAACGGACTCAAAATGCCAAATATATGCTTGTTTTGCTAATTGTGTTGTGCAGGAACGGATATCTCACAAAAAGTCCGAAAACAACCATAGCAAAAAGCCGTCACTAACTGGACCACGAGATGGAAAAGTGTGTGAGACGAAGCCCAAATCAAAGTCTATCAACTCCGAGAAGAAAAAGCAAAAGAAAATGTATCGTGATGGGGTCAAAAATGCCAAACCCTAGTTATTTTTATATATTAAAACCATAGTGCTGATTATGCCAATTTGGGAAACTTCATTTATAAAAGAAAGAAATGGAAAAGGGTAATGAATAGAAGAAAGTGTCGAGGCTTTTCTTGTACAAAACCATAACTTGCCCATTAATCATCTTAAAACCCCCATCTGTCACTGCCCAATTGTATAAGCCTCTTCCCGCCAATACCAAAACCAGCCAGCACCCTGTTTTTGCTCCCATACTTCTCCTGCAAAATCACTCAACATCCCACCAAATCATTTCATCCACCCTACTTTCCCCCCCCTGCTTTATAAAATCAATAGTTGCAATCCTATCCATTCCCAAAGCATTTCGATGGCTGAGATTGTCTCCAAAGAAGCTCAAAAGAAATCAAAGGCTGGGATTTGCTCTAAATTCTCGTCACACAACTAGCACACTTGGTTTTATCTCTCCAAAGAAGCACAAGATGCAAGTCCTATACTTTGGCTATAAATAGAGCCTTTTGTGAGCCTTTGTAGCATTTTTAGAATCTAGTCTTTAGTTTTTAATTTAACTTAGCTTATTTTCAGTTATTTACTGTTTTTACTTTCAGCTTGTAACACTTTCAAGTTTTAATGCAAGTTTGAGTTTTTAAAGTCACTTTATAATCCCAAGTGTTAAGTTTCTTAATTGAGTTGTTTTGTGTTTCAAAAGCTTCATTACAGTTGTTTACCAAACCTGTTTTAACTAGACGTACTTAAAAAGTTTAAGTAGTTAAGTAAATATCAACCAATCATCCTCAAAATCTATACTCAGCTTAAGTTATGGATGATAAGCCAGTTCTGGGATGGGCTTTTAGGACTCTCATTGCTTGTTTGATGCAAGCTAGAGCTTGTAGATTCATTGTTTGACCCTGTTTTATAGCAAGGGTAGAGGTTGTAGTATGTTCTCTATTTTTATTTACTAGTACTAGTGCCAGAATATTGTTTTGGTTATCTGTTAAAACTGCTAGTTATAAGTTAACACTGCTAGATTAATTCATGCTTATTTAAGTGCTTATTATGGATTAAAAATTGCTTATAAGTGTTTTACTTTGTTATTTGATAATCTGTTTTTACTTAATTTGAAAGAAAAATGATTTTTAAGGGGTATTTTCAACTAGCAGTACTAACCTCAAGTTAGTACTGCTGGTTCACTTTTGGAACAGCACTAACTTAAAGCTACCTGTTAACTTCTAGTTGTACTGATTAGTTCATTTTCTTGGATGGCTAATGTAGCAGTACTTGTTTCTAATGAACATACCAGTCTAACTCAAGTTAGTCAACAATCTCCATCCATTTTCTTTTTTTTTAACTGTTAGTTAGTTAATGTTTGTATGGCAGTAATTTAGCTCATCAGCTTATTATTTCAGTTTGTTTAAGATTTCTTTAGCTTTTTAGAGTAGATTAAGCCTATTTTAGTTTACTGTTTTCAATAGAACTTATTTGTCTTTTCAAAATAATTTTAAGAGTTAATCCCGTATTTTAGTTTTCTAGCTTATTTACAATTATAGTCTATTCTGGTTGCTTATTCTTATGCTTAAGTGCTTATTTTGGGTAATTAACCTTTGTTTTAGCTTATTTGCTTATTTCCTGTTTAATTGTGTTTTGTTAATAAAGCTAACAGTAACTAACTTTTAATAGCAGTACTAACTTAAGTTAATAATGTATTGTAATGGTTGTTAATATGGTTAGTATTTGTTTGTACTGTTGTGTTTCTCTTGTTTAATTTAGCCTAATTGCATGCTAATTTGCTTATTTAGATTTAGATTAGCTTACTTGTCTGTCTTAAGCTTATTAGAGCTTATTTGTGCCTTAGTGTAGAAGTTTTAAGCGTTTTTGCCTGTTCTAGTTTATGTTCTTGTTTAATTTTTATGTGCATTTGCTTTCAGTTTTAATTCACAAACATTCCTTGTTACATTTCAAACACCAATTCATCATCGTCTCTGATTTTCCATTTCCAGGCTCGTTGGTGACATAACGGACCCGGGAAACATCTACTGCTTCGGTTATCTTGATCTCGCGATGATTTTCGTCCCCTTGGTGTATTTAGGTTCATTTATAGATGGGTTTTAAGGGGTGAGCTCGCGTGTGACCAATTTTTGGCGCCGCTGCCGGGGAGGTTGAAAAAGAATATCGTTACGCTTGACAATTTGTGTTTACATCTATGAATATTTTCTTTATAAAAACATAAAAAGTATAAAAATATTTTTCATTTTTTTTTATAGTATAATTACAATAAAAAAAAATCAAAAATACAAAAAAAAAATTGTCCATAAGCAAGAAGTAAAATACATAAATTGGTAAAAATACCAAAATATAATATTCCAATTGAGGGTATTATTCATAATATTTCCGGTGAACTTATTGGTTCCAAAGCTCGAACAAATAGATTTAATAATTACCATTTGTGTTCTTAACGATATACGGTTACCTTGAAAAGTTGAACAAACTTAAGTGGTATAAGGAGGGTTGTTCCTTGGAATCGACCCGAAAGGAGAATAGCTTCGCGGCTTATTCATACTCTCCGCTCACCGGTGGCGTTTATCTTTTTGAGAGCTACCGTGAAAGTATTAAGTAGATTTATTTGGTTTAAGTTGTCTTACTCATTGTCTGTTTAATTCAAGTGGTTGATTTAAATCATTGAAAAAGCCAAAAAAAAAATTAGTGTAGATTTTCTTTTTATATTCCTATTTTGTGCATGCGCACTCGTTCTCAAGCCCGTAAACGTCGACAACAGCAAGTCCAACAAACTTCTGTTGAATCATCCAATCTTGAGAAACCTGATAATCCTCCCATAGTTACGATGGCTGATAATCGTACTCTACTATGCGCAATTGCTCGAGAGCAACCCACCGAGGGGTTACGAGGATGCGAACGTTTATTCCGTAAATCACCGCGAATAATTTTGAATTTCAAGCATGGTCTCTGAATCTTGTCCAAAACAAGCAAATTTTTCGGAAATGATAAAGGAAGACCTCAGCTCACATCCGTTATTTCAACAAGATCAATTTACGATGAAGAATTACGATAGTTACCAAATTTACGTCGGTTAAACTTATCGCTTTTCCCATTCTTCCTCGAGGGAGCAGCCGGATATGGCTGGAAAAATGAACCCCCTCCGGTCGATTGAAAAATGGATGATATTGTTACGAAATTTATTAACAATTCTTCCACTCCCTTTAAAAGACAAATATGCAGAAATGGAATCACGAGATTTCAGCAAAAATTTGATGAGCTATATAATGCATACTCTCATTTCGATTTTAAAGTTGGTGACTCAACAGCGGCTCTCGGTGCCCATCTGTATATTCTGCCTTCTCACACCATCTTCTTTAACTCTAGCCCGGATTAGTCATCGACGTTTTATTCTTTTTATTTGTTTTGTGAGGCTTGTGTGGGATCGTTCAATGATCTTTTAAGGGGATGCCCTCATCATGGTGGTTTTCTGAATTGCATCAACTCGTCCATTCTATAATGGCCCTAAACTTCAATTGATCAAGATTCATTGAATCTGCTGCTGGTAGGTAACTTCTTAGACAAAATGCTCGAGAATGTTTAAAAATCATCGGAGCAAGTCTAAGGTACGTAAATCAAGATACAAAGCTGTTGTAGCTAAAATGAGTACAAGGGCTCTTTTCTTCCACCCCAGCCAATCTCATCTGATGTGTGAACTCAAAGACATGGTTCGGGCATTGATTCTCGACAGAAAGATTCCAAACCCTAGTTTCCGCCCCCGTAAATTAAATAGCGGTTGAACAAAAGTTGTGTAATTGTGGGGCGAGGGTCATTTTTCATCCAAAATGTCCAGCCACTAATAGCAACATTTACATGACAATATCCAAGGAGTATGTGTCCCAAAGCCGCTTGGCGGAAATTTTCAACAAGCTAATTGGCTATCGACTCCGATGGGCTCAAATCAATTTGACCTGCCTGGTTTTCCTCCCATCAGAATCTTCGTACAAATAGTCAAAACAATTTCATCGAGGAAAATAACTTTATCAAAACAGAGGAAACAATTTCCATACAAGGTCAGATTTATCGACCTCCGGTAAATCAACAGTTAGCTCAAACAAGGACCTGCTCCTCAGACACTGGTTGTGTCAAAAAAACATATTTTGAAAGATATGTCACGGCCAAAGATGCAGGTGTTGAGAAACATGCAAAACAAGGTCAAAACCTGCAATCCAATTGGCAATATTTGACTGACATGCTTCAAATTTGTTACTGCTAATCAGCTTCTACTTCCGGTTCTGGAAACTCTTCTGGTAACACTCGTTACCAACCCAAAGGAAGATTTTAAAAGGTATTCACTACCCGAGTGGTGTACCTCCATCCAAGGTCCAATAAACAGTTAGGTCATGACACCGATGGTGACAAAGGACACGATTGCCTCCTGCTAATGATGGAAGCACCAAGACGTCCAACCTCTGTTGTTCAAATTCAGTTGTAATCCAAATCCTGAGCACAATGTTTTCTGTTGTATATCCAATCTAAAGCCATCAATTCCATTCCCATAACGAAAGAAATGATGATAGGCGCAAGGAATAAAGCTAATCGTACAAATTGAGAAATTCTATGAAAATCTTCAAAGTTATGAATTTCGAAATTAGCTTTTTGGATGCTTTGGACTCTTTGCCTAAATTCGCTCAAACTTTAAAATCCCTAATCGGAACAATGTGAAATTGTGTGTGAAATGGCATAAATTGAACCAAACTTGCTGGCGGGGTAATCCTTTACAAGTGCCATATAAAAACTTGGAGACCCCGGCAGATTCCTTATCCCATGTGAATTTTATGGCATGTAACACAGGCAAGTGCCTTGGCCGATCTCAGTGCTAAGCATCTATCTTATGCAGTATTTCCATGTGGAAGGATCTCTCTCTTTCGAGCTTTCACCAAAAGGCATGCGGCGCTAGAGCTAGCGGACGTTCATCACTACACCAATCGGTACGCAAAGACGTACGTATGTTGGTGGGAAAGTTCCAATTTCCAGCCAATTTTGTGGTTGTGAATTTTGAGCCAGACCCCCGTGTACCTCGAACTTCTCGGGAGGTGTTTTCTGAAAACTAGGGTCGTGATTAATCGATGTGCTACGGGGTGATGAATTACCCTTCGTGTTGGCAAAGAGGCATAACTTTCAACCTAGATCTAACTTCATGGTACACGGCAATAATTTCAATCTTATGAACGGGGGAAACCGGATTGACGTCATTGATATGGCTATGTGAAGTAATACGCGCAGAGGTCTTAGGGTTTTTCTATGCGGTATCATAGACTTACGGAAATCCTTCTCGTGCCTTTTGAATCCTCATTGTTGCTAAATTCATCTCCGACCTTAATCCATTTGGAGGAAAGTGACTTTCTACTGTTCGAGCGAAGCAAATTGCTTTTCTTGCTCTAGATGTTGGATACAACTTCACGGAAGTTCGTTCTCCGACATATTATGATCCCAACGGGGGACATTCTCATCCTTAGAAGTCATTCTTGAACAATGAACCACGATCCTATTCCCAAATCAAGGGAGTTTGTTTACTAGAAACCCAAAAAGAAATCAAACTTTGTGAGGCCAAAACAGTTAAGTTTCGATGATTGATCGCAAGAGGTTGAACTCAAAGACTTACCTCCCCATCTTGAATACGCATTCTTGGAAGATGACAACAAGTTACCAGTCATCATTGCTAAAGAATTAAGTTTGGGGGAGAAAGCGATCTGATCAAGGTTCTTAAGTCCACAAGGCGAGCATTCGCTTGGAAATTATCGACATTTAGGGTATTAACCCAGAATTTTGTACCCACAAAATTTTAATGGGAAGACGGATATAAACCTTGAGTTCAGCAATCAGAGAAGGGGTTTAATCAAAAAATCTCATGTCATCATGACTTGAAGTTGGAAAAATGCTTGACGCAGTGATTGATTTTACCCAATCTCCGATAGTCCATGGGTCAGCCCAATACATTGTGTGCCCAAAAAGGGTGGATTTACCGTTGTTCAAAATGAAGCGTTTACATTGTATGATCATTTTCAGTCTACGCGATTTAGCTTAACGATTAAAATTAAAAGTGAACGCGTACGAGAAAAAAATAAATAGTGAAATTAAATAGTATTGTAGATGACTTAAAAATACGGAATGTCACAGGAAACGAGTACTATTGTTTCCTTGATGGATTCTCCGGGTATTTTCAAATTCCCATTGACCCTCGTGATCAAGAAAAGACCACATTTACTTGTCCCTACGGAACGTTTGCCTACCGTCGCATGCCTTTCGGCTTATGCAATGCACCGGGCACGTTCCAAAGATGTATGTTGGCCATCTTTCATGACATGGTTGAAAAGACAATGGAAGTCTTCATGGATGACTTCTCGGTCTTTGGGAATTCCTTTGAAAATTGCCCCTCCCGTCTTGAGAAAATGTTTCAAAGGTGTGAAGACACCAACTTGTGTCTTAACTGGGAGAAGAGCCATTTTATGGTCAAAGAGGGCATTGTCCTCGGCCATAAAATTTCTAAAAATGGGATTGAGGTTGACAAAGCCAAAATAGATGTCATTGCCAAATTACCTCATCCCACCACTGTCAAAGGAGTTAGGAGTTTTCTTGGTCATGCCGGTTTTTACCGGAGATTCATAAAGGATTTTTCCAAAATATCCCGACCAATGACTCATCTTCTCTAATGAATGCATCCAAGCTTTCCAAACGCTGAAAAATAAACTTACGGAAGCTCCGATCTTGATTGCCCCAAACTGGGATCTACCATTCGAACTTATGTGCGATGCAAGTG
>BQNB010145345.1:0-11233 GCA_026074375.1 Tanacetum coccineum
ACTTAAGCTTTAACCCAATATAGTAAACCCAAGATCAAAACCCTAGAAATCTTCTTGCTTCAACCCTTGATTATACCAAAACCCAAGCTTCCAAGACAAACCCTTAATAATACTAGTGAGCTTATGTTCTTTGTAACATCAAAATTTACAACTTGTTTTATGGGTGAGTTTGAAACCGTGAGTTTGAAGTGTGTAGGAGAGTGTTTTATGCTTTGCTTTTGCTTGCAACTTGTTAAGTATGAGTTAGCTTTCTTTAGTACTCCTATATATAATATAAGGCTCTTTCAAGAATACTACTAGAAAATTTATGGATCACAATTGGATGGGGGCCCCGGTGTCACAAAGATGGAGCATGGGAAAATGGTTAAGCTAGCTTCAAGTATCAATGTTAGTTGTGATTAAAAGTCTTAAGTAAACTTGGTCTCAATGTGTACTTGTTGCCGTGAGTGTGGAGAGAAAAGGAGACACAATTTGCCTTGAAATCCCATGAGTAGTATACTAAGTTTACATGTTAGATAAAAGATAATATTGTTTAATCATGGTTATAAGTACATATGTTTCTAGATGAAATTTTTAATTTGATTCTTTGTATCTCATGTGTAGGGATGGCAAGGTGAGATTAAAGGAGTATAAGTGGTAAAAAATTTGGGCATTGGGTGTAATGGTAGGTATTTGTTTGAGTATAGACGGGTATTGGTGTCTCCGGGTACGCTTAAATGTATTTCTATCGTGAAACGTAAATATTTTACGTAACTAATAAAAATAAAGTATGATTAGTTATAAATTATCCTCGTAATAATTACATAACACTTGCTCGACGTAAACTTTAACTTGTTTGGTGTCCGTTTACGTTGAACGTTGATTTTTAGTTTACGCGATTTAACTATAAGATAATAATTAAAAGCGAACGCGTAAAACTCTAAAAATAAATAATGGAATTTATTAAAGTTGTAAATAACCTGAAAATGAGAAATGTTACACATACATTTCTTTTTAATTCTTCAACCCCTTCAATGCTTACCAAGACGTCATTACTAACACCTTGTTGTGATTCTTCCAGTGTTAGGTTTTGCAAAAAGGTGCGGATACTTCTTCTGAAATTGGTCTTCACGTTCCCAGGTGAACTCAGGACCTCTCTTGGAGTTCCATCTAACTTTGATGATGGGAATACGACTTCGCTTTAACCTCTTGACTTCACGATCCATAATTTCCACTGGTTCTTCAACAAAGCAGAGTTTATCATCAATGTGTATTTCATCTAACGGAACTGCCAATAGCTCATCGGATAAACACTTCTTTAGATTGGATACATGAAACGTGCTATGAACCCTGCTTAACTGTTGAGGTAGTTCGAGTCTATAAGTACCGGTTCCCACTTTGGCTAAAACCTTGAAAGGTCCAATATACCTCGGGTTCAACTTTCCCCGTTTCCCAAAATGTACGACCCCTTTCCAAGGTGATACCATTAACATAACTCGATCACCAACTTGAAACTCTAGTGGCTTACGCCTCACATCGGCGTAACTCTTCTGGCGATCACGAGCAACTTGAATTCTTTACGCGATTTAACTATACGATAATAATTAAAAGCAAATGCGCAAAACTCTAAAAATAAATAATGGAATAATTAAAGTCGTAAATGACCTAAAAATGAGAAATGTTACACTTAGTATATCAGACTAATTTATTTCATACTTTGGCATATTACAGGCTTAGTGGGCCTAAAAGTTCATTAAGAGTTTTAGTGACTCGTGGATTTGTTTTAAATGGAAAACAATGGTATAGAGTTGTAAATTGTAAATTGTAATTTGGAAGTAGTTTAAAATTGGTTTTTGATAAAGTCTACGACTTTGGAAAATGAGTAAACACGAACGGGTCATGCCGAAATTTTGTAAAAATCTTATACTTAGAAATTTCTTAGAAAACATAAATAATAAAATGTTTTGACTAAATTACTTAACGATTTGGAAATGTCAAATTATAAATAATAATTTTATTTATACGTTAATAATAATATAATATTATATTTATATAACTAATATAATATTATATACATACTTACTTACAACTTAAGACCTTTCATAAAAACCGATCACTAATGTTTTAATACACAAATAACGTTTACCAAAAATGAATAATAAACGTTCATGCATCAAATCACATACGTTAACTTTCCGAGACTAAATCGAAACCCGTATTCTTCTAGGTCATACCCGTGTACCACCGTTCGTTTCGAGTGACCCTACTTTTGACGTGTACTCTTTACCATATCATCAAGGTGAGTTCATAGCCCCGCACTTTTACTCGTTTTGAATAAATGTTTTATAACTTTGGGGTGAGAAACATTGCTTGTTTTTAAAATCGGACACAAGTACTTTCATGAGAATTTTTCCCTGTTTACGTGTTGCCTAAGTAGCGCTAGACCTCCTATTGCCCAAAACTATCATGAACTGTTAATCTCTTGACCGGAGGACCGGTTGAGGGAGCGCGAGTGAATAAATAGATCTATTGGGACTAATTATCCCTATCCGGGTAAGTCGCACTTACTACCCACGGGTCGCCCGATTAAACGGATATATGTCATGTCGAATTTCGGATAGGAAATCTTAGGTCGGATTTCCTCTAGGGCAATGCAACCTATAGCTATATGAAAGCTATGTCTCAGAATTAGCATCGGTGTCATGAGCTTAGTGCAACGTAAATATCTTTTATGTGAAGTTGTATTTGTTATAACTGTCGCATGCCTGTAAAATCTTGTGGTCCACTATTACATCAAATTAAACCTATGAATTCACTCAACTTTATGTTGACCGTTTTAAGCATGTTTTTCTCAGGTGCTTAGCTTGGAAGATGTTGCTTGATCTATATGAAGTCTAATTGCCCGAACCAGTTTTCAGATTTCATCTATGTTATCTTAAATACCGTTGTTGAACTTATTAAAGCTTCCGCATTTTAACTTTTGAATCTTTTAAATTTGATTGATGTAAACTTATTATTATTTTAAATTTATGCAACGGTGTTTATTTTTAAAACGTACCCTTAGAGGTCGTTCTTTATGCTTTGTACTTGAGATATCCAGGAACGTCACGCCTCCGGACACGTATTCCGTCCAGGGCCCGTTTGGGGGTGTGACAGATTGGTATCAAGAGCCAAGGTTATAGAGAACCAGGTAGTATAAACTAGGTCTGGACTATAACCAGTATGTGATCCTACGTGATTATGTGCCTTACGTGATTTTACATAGTACGTATACATAATTAAATACTATATAAATAATATATATGTATTAAATACTAAGTATAACTAATATTACTATAAGTATTTCTCATTTCATCCCATCATGCCGTACTCGATGACCCGCGCATTCATTCGTTCATTTTGCATTCATCCAGTTACCCATTCACCCGATCATATGTTGCATCATGCATGGTTGATATAAAGATGATTTATATAAACTTTGCTTGTGCAGGTCATGGCTATTTCAGTTATCTCAGTTTCTTCGGATTCATCAGAGGATAGCGTAGGGAAGGGACACCTGTTTGGACGAGTTACTTGTTCGGTTACCATCCTTTTACGGGACTATTCTCGACACCACACCAGTGATTACTCCACCCATTACTCAGACTGACACTACAGTGATACCCACAGAGGAACTATCCTAGCACCTACTTACACCAATCCTACATTATACACAGCATCTCTCTGTTTACTCACCTGCATCTGATCAGAGTCTGATCCAGCCGGGGATCCATCATTCGGACCATTTACCAATTAACCAGTTATCTCACCATTTTTATCATCGGCTGATGACATCCACAGACAGTGATTAACAAGATACCCACCAGCCACCATGGTACAACCTTTTTCACTGAGATT
This sequence comes from Tanacetum coccineum, assembly GCA_026074375.1. Classification (NCBI taxonomy): domain Eukaryota; kingdom Viridiplantae; phylum Streptophyta; class Magnoliopsida; order Asterales; family Asteraceae; genus Tanacetum; species Tanacetum coccineum. Next base: position 3,877 of record BQNB010145345.1, read on the forward strand.
ACTTCTTTCTACCAGAGATCACCTATCATACCTCGTCGTGAGTTATGATTCTCGCACCTGGACAGCCTTATTCCTCATGGTTCGACCGTACGCTACCATCTTATGAGTCCGGTACACATGAGGATGTGAGAGAGGGTTTGGACGTTTACCTGTTCGAAACTTGCTGTGAGACATTTTGTCGATCATTCTTCATCAGATTATTTTTCTCCAGATGATTCATCTCAAGATTCTTCTTCAGATGTGACTTGTGAGATCCTATAAGGATCGAGCTTGTGATACTGGATATCGATTCGGTCCAGCTTATGAATTGATAATTTTAAAAAAGATAAAATTGTTGGTGTGTCATAAAAACCATTTGCATTTTGACACACCGACTGATTTTCTAAATTGATTTTCAATCTTATGTCCATGGGAAGCCTCACAAGGGTATCTGGACATAGGAAAGCTGAACACAAATTGACGGCTTAATCGGGAAGATAGTAACTTACCGGTTTACTGTTAACGCGTTGTCTGCTTTGAGACGCTCCGGTAATGAGAACGGCTAGTGCAACTGTGAAACCTTGTCAAGGAGATTCTTTAGAATTCTACCTGATCACAGGTAGTATTTATACTGAGTAACGGGGAACCGTGGTTGTTACAACCGTATTCGACGAAGTAACAAAGCCACTTTCGTCCATATATGTTGTTCATCACTAACCCATTTATGCAGATTTCCTGACGGTGGTAGCAGTTTCCCGATGACAAGTCGAAGCCAATACCACATGCTCATACTCGACCGATATATATAAAGACATCATGAAAGCTCAAGTACATGTTTCAAGACTTCTGCTACTCTGATGCCGTACATCTTTCTTGAAGCGACAAAGTATTAAGTTGATACCGTACATCATCCATAAAGTGACAAAGTGTTAAAGTTAAAGAATATCAAGAAAAATGGTTACACACGGTTTCAACATCAAGAACAGTATGAGCATGTTGGTCCAGAAGTCACAAGATCACAAGAAGGCAAAAGATCACAAGATGATGATAAGAGATTATGCTTGGTTGATGATCTCAAAGAAGTTCAAGATTCGCATACAAGTCAAGCCTAGCAGAACAAGCTCAAGCCTAAAGTCAAAGATCACTACAATATGTTCACGAGTTGAAGTAAAAAAACAAGTCTGAGAGCACAAGACCGAAGACAAAGCATAGTATGCTATGTTTAAGTTTTTATAAAATAGAGTGACCTCCCTTAGGGGGAGATTGTTAGGAACACGAAAAGTGTCGGTCACTTCCATTATATCATTAGATAGCTCGTATAGCAATATTTGGAATCTTACTAGGCTAGTTAGTCCAAGGCCCATGGAAAGCCCATGTAAGCCAAGGCCCTAACCGGCCACTAGGAGGTATATAAACCCTTTCCATGCTATGGAAAGGGTGTTGGTTGTTCATTTCTTTTCACATAGTTATCGAACATTTTTTTTCTTACTTTCTCTCTAAGTGTTCATCCAACCACCTCACTTTCTCTCTCTAAAAGTTTACATTGAATCCATAGCTTGTGTGCGTTAAGATATTCTACAGAAATAGTGCCAGTTTTTATAAAACTACTTTTATAAAAACACTTTTATATATATATAATTATCGTAATCTTTTAAATATCATAACTTCTTCGTTATAGCTTCGTTTTTCGAGTTCTTTATATGCTTGGATTCCTTATGAAATGTACTATTCTATAAAAGTACTTCCAAAATTTATAAAGTTTTGAATCTCAACAGAATACTCAAAACAGTTCGTACACACACACACACACACACACACACATATATATATATACTATAAACTAGTTTTTATAATTTATTACTTAGTTAAATTTGTACAAGTCCTCTAAATTAATTAATAACACATCTTGTGTATATCTTATGTCAACAAATTTATGTCCATAAGTTTAAGTCCAATATGTCCCAAATAATTGTCTACAATAATTATTTATCTCAATCAATAAATCATATAATTAAACCAACACTTGTAATATATAATAGAATGTGTTTTTGCTTCCCAATCATGAACATGTGTTTACTTGAATATGTTTAGTCTTGTACTATTTATAAACTTTATAAAATAATTGCTAGGTGGTGAATAAACAATATAAACAAATATGTAAGTATGTAAATGAAGTAATCAAATAAAAGTATAGGGATTTTGTTAGACCTTATGGATGAATGGAGAAATGAACACAACCTAGTCTAGATCTTTAACCCAAAATCCTTATTAAAACCCTAGTTTTCACTTCTTGGAAACCCTAGATTTTATAAAACCCAAGTCTTGAAATAACCTTGATTTTTCTTAGATATCAACCTTAAACAATCTTGAATACTTGTAATTTTGCTAGAATCAAAACTATGAATTATTTGGGAGGGCTATATTGAGCCGTGAGTTAGGAGAGAAGAAACAAGAGAATGAGTTTGGTTTTTGTAAGAAATGAGAGTGTGAAATAAGTCTTGCATTAGGCTAGGATTTATACTCAAAATATCTTAATACCATTTAGCCAAAACCATGGATTAAGGAGTGGTTTAGGGACAAAAAGTACATGTGCTCTCCTCCTCCCTATGCTTGTATGTAAGTAGATATGACATTGTGTAAGGATGTAGTACTTAAGCACATGGTAATAATAGGAGCTAAATTTGATAATTGTTTTGTGTTGGTTTTAAGTGTATAACCGGCCATAGTAGTATATATATAAGAGATTATATAATTTTTAAGTATTGGGTAAAAAAGTGGGTATTTGTTGAAGTATAGACAGGTATTGGTGCTTCCGTGAATGCATAAATGTATTTTATTGTGAAACGTAAACGTTTTACGTAACTAATAAAAATAAAAGATGAAAAGTTATAAATTATCCTCGTAATAATTATATAACACTTGCTTGACGTAAACTTTTATTTGTTTGATGACAGTTTTGCGTTGAATGACATAAAAATGCGGATTGTTACATGTATTTACTAGCTTTTTGGTGATTAATAACTACATATGTAACTAAAAATGATATTTTTAACAGCCCATATATTAACGGACATTAAAGTAATTTGTATCAAAGTCCGCAATAAGCCGCACCATCATACCCTATTATCTTATATGCTTAAGTGCATCGCGCATCAGGACAAAATAGGTACGGGCCATCGTTGGGCTCTTTGTTGCCTGTTTTTTATGTCCTTTTCTTCTCCTGGGCTCACGTCTTTTTTTCGATCTAGTAACATTGGGCATTGCTTTTTATTTTGATACCGTAGTTTTTGGATTGTAAACGGAAAAGGCTTCGTGTACACATATATTTAAAAATTATTATAGGTTGTGGTGATGTAAAAAAGGTAACATTTTTGTATTATAATTGAGGAACACGATAAGCACATTTATATAATTGAATTTTTAAATAAAGAACTTAAGAAGTTTTATTATAAACGAAATACATGACATGTAATGTTTTTTAGAACGAGAACTTATTACACCTTATACCACCTATCTCGTAAATGCCTCTAGTGAGGCTTGAACCCACAACCTTTAAGTTGGTGGGGAACTCACATACCCACTAGACCAAAGGCCTTGGGTACATGACATGTAATATTTGGCATCACATATTTATATCATTAATTACTACTACCTCCATCTCAAAATTACAATCCACGTTTCTTTTTAGGATATTCTAATTTAATTGTCCACTACCTATATATAGATAGAGAATTTTGATCAAATTTACCATATTACTATGATGTGTCTTGGTATAACAAAGACAAAACAATGAAGATAACTAAAGTCATGATATATTTTAAAAAGAAATGCAAACTACAAGTCTCATCGAAAACTGAATACCATCAACACGCATTTAGTACATTCAACTCCCCAGAAGAGATATCAAATGACGCCGAACAATAACAACGAAAAGAAACTCATATATAAATTGTACCTACATTTGCATCAACCTTTTAAGCTATTCGCTTAGGATTGCTTCAAATGTAGTTAACGTCTAAGAGGGTTGGGTGTGGCAACGAGTGCTCTCGCTGAATCCCACGTGGCATCCCACTCGGCGCCGCCGAATGCTCGCCACCACACCGACTCGACACCACACCGGGAAGCCTCGTCGAAAATGCACTCACGTGTAGACGACGAAGGAAAGACAAAAAATAAAAAAATAATACCGTTGTGTTTTTCTGTTCTTTTCCTTTTCTTTGATTTATAAATGGGTAGTGTGTGTATGTGTGTGAGAGTATGGACTGTGTGTGTGTGTGTGTATGTGTGTTGAGGAAGAAGAAGCATGTTTTATGAAGTATATTTTTTAGGTTAAACTCAACGACCCTTTTTTTCTTTGTTTGATACACCAGACCCAAAAAAGAGTATGAAGTTTTTATTTTGTCCATAGCCCATAGGCTATATATATATATATATAGGAAGGTTAAAATAAAAAGACAAATATTCGTGAGAAGGATAAAAAGATTTTTTTTTAAAGTTCTCGAAAAATTCTAAAAAAATTCCATTAAATCAGGTATGTTGGTGCATAAAACTTTTGTAAAAGAAGTTTTTCTAATTTTGAGTTTTTATACGTTTTTTTAATGCGCAAAAAAAGAAATTTTGATGCACAAAAAAATTTTGATGCACAAATTTTTCGACTTGTTATAGTTTGATGCGCAATAAAATTTTGATGCAAAAAGTCAAAAGAAGTTGGGTACAAAAACGAATTTTTGATGCACAAAAAACCGATTTAATGCACAAACGTTTTTTTAATAAAAAAATTTCGGCAAAACTATCCACTTTTAGAAAAACTTCTTTTACAACTTTTTCATGCACCAACATACACGATCTTGTGGAATTTTTTCAGAATTTTTTGAGAACTTTTTTAAAAAAATAAATCTTTTTATCCTTCTCACGAATATTTGTCTTTTTATTTGATCTTTATCCTATATATATATATATATATATATATCATGAGAAAACCTAATTTTGGTGGAAAACCCAGAAAACCCAGAAAAACCAAACAAATGCCCTAAAAAAACCAAACAGATGCCCTAATTTTTTCAGGCTAAAAATTATTTTTTCAGGCAAATATGGCCTCGATTTACACTCTGTAAAAACCCAAAAAAACCAAACAGATGCCCTAAAAACTTTTATATAGCTGGAAAAAATTAGGGCATCTGTTTGGTTTTTGAGTTTTTTACAGACATTATATCGAGGCCAATTTGCCTGATATCTATTTTTTAGTTGTTGATAAAATTGGGCATCTGTTTGGTTTTTTTTAGGGCATCTGTTTGGTTTTTGAGTTTTCTCGGTTTTCTAGCAAAATTAGTTTCTTTTTTATCCTTCTCACGAATATTTGTCTTTTTATTTGATCTTTATCCTATATATATATATATATACTAGTAACATAACCCACCCAACGGGCGGGTTCGCTTCATAATAATCGAGGCCTGCCATTAATTGTATTTATAGGAATGCACTACAATTGGTTAAGCAATCAAAATCTCAAATAATCAATGCATATACCTTTCTTTCTAGTGTGTTAATGTGTAAGGTTTAAACTATATCTCCCTGATTACATATATGATCCCAAAAGCACATAGTACTTGTCAAGTTGGTGATTAACTGAACTCACCCTTATAATTTGAGATAAGCACAAGATGCCTCTGAAACAAAAGAAAAGATTGATGTTAATATGCAATAAGAGATTTTATCGTTAGTTTAGTAAAGTTAACCAGAAGATTGTAAAGGCACCCTTCCATTGTCAAAACATAAGAGTATGGTGTCGAGATATAACCCACAAACGACATGATCATATAAGCAACAAAGAAGATTAAAAATGCGACAATAAATGAAATATATACTCTATGAACAAAAACATCCAATAAGTATACTACTCACCCTTCCTTATATGAAGTCTTGTGTTCTAATGTTAACCACAATGTACATCCAATCACCTTGGCAAAGTTAAGGCACAGCGTATGATTCTCGTTTCTCTCCCATGGATTCAGAATCGTCTTACTATTAATCACTCTTTGGTCAATCGTCCCTAAGACTGCCACATTTATAAGCTTACTACATCAGAAAGTTCTAGTCTCAAAGTAATATCACAAAGCACTATAGGTCACTAAATTAGAAATTATAACAACATAATGCATGATAAACAAAAGGTGTTTAATTCGAGTGAATATGGAAGCAACAAAATCATACCAAGCGAGCGTCAACAAATAGATTTGGTTTTACATAAACATTCGACACACAATGTTATTAATAACTTTAGTTTGCACGAATTACCTTAACACCAATAATGGACCAAAATCATAAATCAAGAATCCTACGGCCTTGAGATTCACCTCATCGCTGCTTTACCATAACTGTATAACGTACTTGCAGACAAAACTTAAATTCATATGATAAATTTTATTTACAAAATATATAATGTTTGATAATCAAAAGAAAACATTATTCATTATGTGAATTGATGTGCAGTTTTGATACACTATAAAATATACTATAAAATAATATATCACAAGAGCAATTAAAAAAATACCCTAAGGAAAATTCACTCTCAAAAATATATATAATATAATATATAATACGTATATTTAACCGGGTAAGAATGATCACCCGGGTCGTTTCCCCAACGACTAGTGAAATTGAAACCTCGTTTAAGCTTGGATTATGATTTGAATAAGAAAATAGATGATTTGATAATCTATTACTACTAAATAAAAAGTAACAAGTAAATTTGAACAATTAAAAGCAATTAAACATTTAAAATGATTAACGGGTAACAAATATAATGCGACAAATAAGCAAGTAAACTAAATTTAACTCCTAAAAATGTAAACTTAACTTCTAAACCTAAGATAGGACAAAATAAAATTTTAAGAAAAAGAAAAACATTTTTTTGATTATTTTTTAATTTATTATGAATTAAAAAACTAATTTAATCTAAATAAATCCAAAAAAATGGTAAATTAAGTACTAAAAATTTAGAAAAATGATTTTTAAACTTAGAAAAGTCTAAAATAACATAAAAACTCAGAAAAATATTTTTTTTACTATTTTTAAAATTAAATTCCTATTTTTAAAATTAAAAATAAAAGCTCAAAAATGAAAATTAAGATCTAAAAAGTGAAAAAATGATTTTACTGAATGTAAACCTAAAGCTATTTTTTATAAAACTAAAAACTATTTTTTTTTATTTTTCTGAAACTTTTTACTATTTTTTATTGAATTTTTAATTTTTAATCTTACGAAAATTGATAAAAAATAAAATTTAAGCTAGAAAAATCTAAAAAATTCAAGGTAAATCTTAAACACTAGCAAGAACACAAGAAAAATAAGAAAAACCAAATTGCTAAACAAATAAGCC
>BQNB010145346.1:0-13322 GCA_026074375.1 Tanacetum coccineum
AAATTTTATAAACAACAACATGTAATAATAAATATGATTTATTATTTAAATATGTTCTGAAAATTGACGGTTGTTATAATCCTAAAGTTTAATTATAATCTATCATAGGGAATTAAAGCAGTGGTGATCCTGTTAATACCCTAGCCTATCGGGACTTTACCCAATTATTGCTTGATGTTGTTTTATACATCGGTAGTCCACCACCAAAATTATTTACCAATTAATCAAGAACAATACTAGTTGAACGATTATCGGGTCACCTACCGGTCCAACTAAGCTCATAATTAAAGGGTAAAAGATAAGGTGTTATTTGTGATCTTATTGGTCCAGGCATATAGAACACAACATGGAGAGCTATCTCGGCATCTAGATTACTGGTTAAGTCTCACTAGACCCAGTTGAATTATAGGTCGCATGCACAAGCACATAAACAAGTATAAGGTGATAAACATAATTAAACAATCAACGATAAATTAAACAAGACGAAATTAAATCAAACCAAACATAATAATCTTCATAAACATGGCTAATACCCAAGGGTATTAGCCCACAATTGTCATAATCATACAAGCGTAATCAAACAATTGAAAATCGAATGATTAAGAAAATAGGAATTACACGATGTCTTCTATTGAATTGTGGTTGATGCTTGACCTTGGTCCTCTTTTTGGCTTCTGAAACTCGAACTCTAATGTATACTATACAGAGAATATGATATTGCACACTTAAACTTGTATTTGAGCCTTGTATTTATAGTGTCCGAAATACGCTTGGATACGTCGTATGGAGATAAGTGGATACGACGTATAGGGTTAATTTCCTTGGAGTCCGCGATAAGATCAAATCAATCAAGATAATTACCATCAATCATATTAAATGCGTATCTTTGACTGATGAATAGCTGTGCATACGGCGTATTGGAGAGTAGCGGATACGCCAGATCAGGGATTGATCATTACGCGTTTCTTGTGCTGAGCTGGCGCTGATACGCCGTATTTTCTTTGCTGGATACGACGTATAGTAACTGTTTTTAGAATTCTTCAAATATCTTCGTTTTAGTTCCTAAATTGCGCCTTTTTGCTTCGTCTTTACATGTTACTCTTGAATTACTGCATTTATCATCTTTAAAGCAATTAAGTACAAAATCATGCAATAATTATATAAAAGTGGGTAAAAAGTGCGGGATAAATGATAGTAAAATATGATGTTATTTGATGTTATCAACGGTTAAAGCATATTTGATAGGGTTTGCATTCAGAAAATCAACTATCTCCCCAAACCCTTCACTTTCAGTGGGTTTCTCCAAAAACACAACAAAGCACTTTTTCTTGTTCAAACCACCTGTACAAAACCAAGCTCCTCACGAAATAAGGGAATGAAATCACTCAGATCACTCAACTAATCTAGGGTGTATCATTTTAGTAGTACGCTCAATAGTGCTCAGTCGTGATTAGCTTCGGATCGTAGGCTTGCAAGGATTAACAACATCTCCACCTCTAAAGCCAAAGGAGTAATTAAGTTCAAAAGGTAATTTGGAATTTATTTCAAGGCACGGGTTTATAATCATTCTTATAAGGAAAAGAATGAAAATAAGGTGTGGAGCTTTTGACTTCACCAACAGGCGACTTCAAACAAGGCAAGCTGAGACTGCATACATGCCGTAACGACGGAAATGACATCCAATGCGGTACACATCCTCATTCGGTAGATCCTAAAGGTTAGTTATCAGGAAAAGGGAAGCAAAATGGTTGTCTTAAATAAAATAAACAAAACAAATAGATTAAAGCCAACAAATATGGTGCGGTTGCTAGTAACTTTTCCTGACCGTTCCATGACAAAGACTTAAACATATAAACAAGCGCCTCGATAATAGAAATGACAAAGACAACCTAAGTTGGCGTTCCCATAACGGTCAACTTCCCTTACATCCTGAACTTTACATACTTTTAAAAATAAGTGGTGATATCGGCCACTTTTTACAATACTTTACATCGTCGATTTTTTTTACGTATCGACGAATAATCGATCATTTCAAATAATTTATTCGGTATAAGCTTTTTGAAACGACTATCTTTTCTTTCTCTTTTTTTTGCAAACAATACATCATAAATCCCGGTGTAATTTTACCGTCTTCACTATCATCATTTGTCCGGCTAATTTTTCTTTGAACTTTTCTTCTTTCGGACATAATACATAATTGCGAAAGTAGAAAAACACACGAGCCACAAACTTTCCTATTGCATTGTACAATTTTCCCGACCATTACATAGATAGAGAAATTTCGCTTTGACACAGGAACTACAAAACTTTACACGAAAGTAACTAGCAACATTGATTAAAAATAGGCTTTAATCTACATGGAAGGCTAAGGTGTAAAGGTGTAACGAAACAATTTTTAATTGGGTGGAGAAAGAAAGGAATGGCTCAGTAGGTTGTTCTAGGGGTATTTTTACTCTAAAATAAGAGTAAGCAAAAGGGTTACACGGGGGTTAACTAACCAGTGTAGTTAGTTAAAATTACGACATGTAGGCTTTTTGGTTTAATCCTAGAAATTTACGAGTCAAGCATGTTACTCTATCTAAATTCAAAGTACTCATCATTGAGGTCTCAAGTGATATACCAGTCCAAGTTCTAAAGTCCACTACATCACCGGCACACTTATATTTTTGTGGAATTCTAAGTAAGCATTTGGAAACAGAAAGGCTTAATTCTCACAAATAGACATGAAGGGTAATAGTGCACTAGGTAGTGTAACTAGTGATATTTTACAAAAAGTATGCTTGAAAATTTTTAAAGTTGATCCATTTTTTGGCATTTTAAGCATATAGTGAAAATGAGGACAAGTACGTTCTAATTCTCCATCCCCCCACTTAAATTGTACAATGTCCTCGTTGTATAAATAAAACAATTAAAGAATATGGGAAATAGAATTAGAACGAGGAAACTTCCCTGAAATTTTACTCCGGATGGTTCTCCATTTTGAGTATTTGAGCAAAAAGAGTGTTGACGAGGGCTTCAGAATGCCCAAGAGAGGTCAACACGAGGCATTTTCATATCATATCATCGAGTCGATTTCATTTATAGCAAGTTCCTGCATGAAAGTTATAAGACGTTCGTGCAATTCGTACTTTCGCTAACCTACAAAACAAGCAAACAATTAAACACACAACTATGCAGGTTACAATACGCCGTATCCCAAACCCTAGGATACGCCGTATGTAATCCTGCAAAAACAATTAAATATACTGGACTTTAAATACTGGAAAATAAAAACTGATAATTGCCCAGACATGCATACGCCTTAACCAGAGGGGTTATATACACCGTATGTATGTCTTGTAAGACAGGCTCAACAATAATTTAAATTCAAATAATTAAAAAATCAACAAACAATTAAAAACAGCCGGGTTGTCTCCCGGTAAGCACTTTTGTTTCAGCTAGTCTTTAAGTTTGACCTTTTTTTCTTCACTCTTCATTCTTTATTTTTTGGTGCGCGTTATAGACCACCCAAGATTTCTTTTATTGAAGAGGTTGTGGTAGATGCAAGACATGCTCCCAGGAGTTGTTTTTACAGTGCTTATTTTGCTTGGTTCAACAGCGATGAATTCTTTATCAAGACCCATCGAATATCGTATGACTGTGAATTCCTCAGTTTTACATAGCTCATCCTGGTCGCAGATGTCGTGACGAGCGGGAACTAGTATCGGGGAACATTCCTTGTCAATTATTTCATGAGTCTTATTTCCATCTTGTGTATCCAGGTACGGTTTATAAAATGAATCAGAGCGTGTTATACTGGAATGTTTATCACGTGGTTCGTCGTAAAGATCGCCAATCGTTCCATTAGTACGTTCATTCACATAAAATTCCCATAGCCCGTATCTAGTGGTCTTGTCTAATTCCCAATGGTTGTTAAATTTTAACGCTAACCAAAATAAGAATTAAAAGTAGTCCGTTCCATTGTCAAGATCATCGGAGGTTTCACTATTGCATGTATGTGACAATGGGTAATATTTATGAAAGAATTGGTCTCTTAGTTTATCCCAACTAATACTTGTTCCCTCAATTTCATCGTTCCACCATTTTTTAGCATCATTGCTAAGTGATTACGAGAAAACGTAAATACGAAGCCTGTTTTTATCTATATCGGGAACCTTGATCCATTCGGTAATTTTGACCACTCTTGCAATATGATCAATTACGTCTCCCCCGTCTATGCCATTAAAAGCGTTATCCCTTAGTATCTTCAAGAATTCATCCCTAATTTTTAGTTCATGCATATTGTTTATTGGGGAGTTGATATCGCCACATATTTCGTCCATCGCGTTGTCGGTTGCTGAAATTATCTTCGAGATTCCTTTTCGCAAAATGGCTTTCCTAAAAATGAGCATAAATGATTAGTAGGATCTGCTCTCACAGGAGAGACCTCATACGATGAAACAGAAAACCAAATACGAAAAAACGGGTACTGTATCAGATGACCAATACGTCGTATCTTATTAACCAGAATATGCCGTATATGTCTGATGAATAGCAGTACGTCGTATTGAGTTCACTGAATTTGCCGTATTGTTTAGAGAACGGATACGCCGTTTAGACTGCAAAATCAATACGCTGTCCTGAACAGAAGGCCAGATACGCCGCATCCAACTAGTGGATACGCCGTATCAAATAATCAGTCAGAACAGAATACTATTTAAACACAATAAAATGCAATAAATTAAACAAACAATTAAATTAAACAATTAGCAATTATAAGTGAGAATTAATAATTTTACACTAAACAAGTTAAATGGTTAGAAATACTAAAAAGAATAAAGATTATACTATCACTCCCCGGCAACGCCGCCAAAAACCTTAATGTGTTGTCGTGTGGTGTATAATTTATGTATCAAGATTTTACATTTATATTTAGCCGACTAACCTAAAGACAACACTCTAACGGGCAGTATACCCGGTCAAGATGAAGCTTTGCGGTAAGTAGGGTGTCGAACACTAAGAGTGGAAGTTAATCTAATATTCTATCAGTATTTTAATCTATCTAGATTAGTCTAATTAAAGGTTAAACCTATGCTATACATATTTACTAGAGGTAATAAGGGGGTTATTCAACCTAAGAGACTAGCACAGGTTTATGGTGACAAATATCAATTCTAAGCACAATAAACAGAAAAGACAAATAAAAAAGATAAGAGAGCGGTACAAGCCAAATATAAGAAAACTGTATTAACCTTGCTAATCCGATTATATGCTGGTTTGATTAATTAGTGCAATGGCTGTTTATCTCGATGTGGCATATTCTTAAGACTTGGGCAGTTCTTCATCCTAAGACCTAGATACGAACAATCCTGTCATGATTAACGCATCCGCATAAAGCATCCTAAAGTCTAATTATAATCTGTCATAGGGAATTAAAGCAGTGGTGATCTTGTTAATACCCTAGCCCATCGAGACTTTATCCCCTCATTGCTTAGTGTTGTTTTATACACCGGTAGTCCACCACTAAAATCAATTACCAATTAATCAAGAACAATACTGGTTGAACAATTATCGAGTCACCTGCCGGTCCAACTAAGCTCATAATCAAAGGGTAAAAGATAAGGTATTATTTGTGATCCTATTGGTCTGGGCATATAGAACACAACATGGAGAGCTATCCCGACATCTAGATTACTGGTTAAGTCTCACTAGACACAGTTGAATGATAGGTCGCATGTACAAGCACATAAACAAGTATAAGGCGATAAACATAATTAAACAATCAATGATAAATTAAACAAACCGGAATTAAATCAAACTAAACATAATAATCTTCATAAACATAGCTAATACCCGAGGGTATTAGCCTACAATCGTCATAATCATACAAGCGTAATCAAATAATTGAAAATCGAATGATTAAGAAAATAGGAATTACACGATGTCTTCTATCGAATTGTGGTTGATGCTTGACCTTGGTGCTCTTCTTGGCTTCTGAAATTCGAACTCTATTGTATACTATACAGAGAATATGATATTGCACACTTAAACTCATATTTGAGCCTTGAATTTATAGTGTCTGAAATACGCCTGGATAGACCGTATGGAGATAAGTGGATACGACGTATAGGGTTAATTTCCTTAGAGTCCACGATAAGATCAAATCAATCAAGATAATTACCATTAATCATATTAAATGCGTATCTTTGACTGATGAACAGTTATGCATACATCGTATTGGAGAGTAGCGGATACGCCATATCAGGAATTGATCATTACGCGTTTCTCATGCTGAGCTAGCGCTGATACGCCGTATCTTCTATGCTGGATACGGCGTATAGTAGTAGTTTTTAGAATTCTTCAAATAGCTTTGTTTTAGTTCTAGAATTGCGCCTTTTTTATTCGTCTTCCCAAGTTACTCCTGAATTACTGTATTTATCATCTTTAAATCAATTAAGTACAAAATCATGCAATAATTATATAAAAGTGGGTAAAAAGTGCGGGATAAATGATAGTAAAATATGATGTTATTTGATGTTATCAATAATGGATGATAAAATTGAGTTAGGGTTTATAGTTAGAGAGTGTTTGAAATATTGAAATCGATTAAATGATTGATTGAAACCCTTAATAGAAGTATTTATGAAAATACCCTCAACAGCATTAACTCTAATTCCATTCCAAACAGCTTTTCCATCATCAATTTAATACTTTTCTTTGCTTTTCTTGCAAAATGTTAGTCCAAAAACCAAGAAAACACAAGTCATAGCAATTTTCACAAATTTCACAATATTGTATTAAGTATAACTAATAGTAGTAACTTAACAGTATTAAGTATAACTAGCAGTACTAATTATACTTCACATCAGAAACTTTTAATGACATGAATAATAGTACTAATTCATACAAAACATTACAAAAACATAAAGAGATAAAAGACATTAAAGATTCATCATTCCAATACCAACAATCAAATATTGAAATCTACTTACATCAAAAGCTTTTGTAAGAAAATCTGCAACATTCATGTCAGTATGGATTTTGACCATTTGAATCAATTTCTTTTCATTGCAATCTCTAATAAAATGATGTTTGATCTCTATATGTTTTGTTTTTGAATGAAAAACAGGATTTTTAATTATGCAAATAGTATTGTTATTGTCAAAAAAGATTTTGGTATGCATAAAATTGTACCCATAATCAAGTAGTTAATTCTGAATCCAAATCACTTATCCACAACAACTTGAAGCAGCCACATATTCAGCTTTTGTTGTGGAATTTGCAACCATTGTCTGTTTCTTGCACTGCCATAATATTAATCTACATCCAAAGAATTGACAACCTCCTGTTGTAGACTTCCTATCTAAGTTTGCTCCAGCATAATCAATATCAGTGTATGCTACCAAATCAAAAGAAGAATCCTTTGGATACTAAAGGCCCAATTTTGGTTGACCTTTTAAGTACCTAAAAATCCTTTTCACAGCATGAAGATGTAAAACCTTTGGATTGACTTAGTATCTAGCATAGGCACACACTGCAAACATGATGTCAGGTCTTGAAGATGTAAGATACATCAATGAACCAATCATTGACCTATACATATGAACATCCACTTCTTCACCATCTTCATCCTTGAGAAAAGGCTTTTGAGTTTCCATTGGTGTGCTTGCAGTCTTGACTTCTATAAACCTAAATTTCTTTAAAATTTCAACAACATATTTCACCTGACTAATAAATATGCCATCCTTCTTCTGCTGCACTTGTAATCCCAAAAAGAATGTAACTTCTCCCATAGACCTCATTTGAAATTTCTCATGCATCAACTTTTCAAATGCATTGCATAGCTTTTTCTTTGTTGAACCAAAGATGAAATCATCCACATAAACTTGGACTAGCAAAATGTCACCTTTGTGTCTTTTGATGAATAAGGTCTTGTCAATTTTCCCTCTTTGAAACCCATTGTCCAACAGATATGTTAACAAGGATTCATACCAAGCTCTAGGAGCTTGATGTAGTCCATACAGTGCTTTTTCAACCTTGTATACTCTATTAGGAAAGTCTGGATCTTCAAATCCTGGTGGTTGACATACATACACCTCTTCTTTAATCTTCTCATAGAGAAAATCACTTTTTACATCCATTTGATACACCACAAAATCTTTAAATGAAGCATAAGCTAAAATAGCCTAATTGCTTCAATTCTTGCAACAGGGGCAAAGACTTCATCATAGTCAGTCCCTTCTTCTTGTGTGTACCCGTGAGTAACCAATCTTTCTTTATTTCTTATCACACTTCTCATTTCATCTTTTTTACTCCTAAACCCCATTTAGAGCCTATAGCCCTTTTTCTATTTGGTAAATCCACTAAAGTCCAAACTTCTTGTAACTTGAATTGTAAAAGCTCTTCCTGTATACCCTCTATCCAGCTTGGATCCTTTAATGCATGAATTACCTTTTTTGGTTCTTCTTGTGATAAAAAGCAAGCAAATAAGCAATTTTGAAAGTCTTTATGGTTTGTTCTTTGTTGAATAGTACTAACAAACCCATGTTCCTCCAAATTCTTTAACATCTTTCTTGTTTGTGTAGCAGATTAAAAATATCTAATAACTTGATCAAGAGGATGATCTTTATTAATTCTTATAGTTGGAATAGGACTGACTTGGATTGTTGTATCTAAATTGTTCTTGTCAGTCTCTACACCAACATCTTCATCATCTCTTGAGAGGTTAAATATGCTATAATCTTCCAAAGAAGGAATATTTAGATCAAATGGAAGTTCAATGCTTGTTTTTCCACCAACAGCATTAACTTCATTTGTGCTAGCAACATTAACATTGTTAATGCTGTTAACATTATCTTCCTTCTCTTTATCATTACATTCCTTATCTTTTCTTGGATCTTCATCAACCTTCTTTCCATCATCACTTGAAGGTTTGGATCCATCATCATGAGAACTCTTTGGATCTTGGGAATATGGTGGATCAACAGTCCATAATGGTAGCAAAATGTAATCTTTGACAGGTTCTGTCTCCTTTCTAGCTTGACCTGCATTATCACTTGCTTTGTTCCCGAAAACATTAGACTGTGTACCTGCAACAATTGGCTTATAATTCATTGTTCTTGTTAGTGCATCAATATCAAATAGCCAATCTGGTCCACTACCTACAACATTAGGTGTACTATCACTAAACCTAATATGCAAGTTTTCTTCCACTATCCTTGTTCTACTATTGAATACTCTAAAGGATTTACTATACAAAGAGTATCCTACAAAGAAACCTTCATCAGCCTTACCATCAAATTTGCCTAAGTGATCTATGGTATTGAGAATGGTAACAGGACACCCAAATGGTCTCATAAACTAAAAGTTGGTGTTCTACCATGTAAAAGTTCATATGGGGTCTTGTTATGAGGCTTAATTACTAAAACCATATTTTACACATAGCAAGTGGTATTAACTGCTTCTGCCCAAAAAGTAGTTGGCAACTTAGAATTAGCTAGCATAGTCCTAACAGCCTCAATTAGTGTCCTATTCCTCCTCTCAGCAACTCCATTTTGTTGAGGAGTTCTATCTACACTAAATTGTCTCAAAATACCCTTCATCTTACAAAACTGATTCATTTCTCATTTTGAATCTCAGTCACATTATCATATTCTAATCACCTATAACCTTGTGATCTACAAGATTTGTCCTAACTCAGTTTATAAAGGACTTAAGAATGCCACTAGTCTCATCCTTAGTAGCTAGAAAGAAAACCCATGTAAACCTACTGTAATCATCTGTGACAACTAGGCAATACATTTTTTTCATAAGGCTTTTACAAATGTTGACCAAGTAAGTCCATATTACAAATGTAAGAGGAAAACTGATGAGTTCCTCTGTTTAGACTTACATAGGCTCTGTGGCTGCTTTATACCTAAGACGAAGCAACACAGGTTATGATCATTTTCAAAAAGTTTGGAAGGTAAACTCTTACAAGATTTCCTTTAAACCAATTTCAACATGGTTTTTAAAATTTAAGTGACCTAGCCTTCTATGCCAAAGTTTAGATTCATCAGATGTGGCTTTTGCAAAAAGGCAAGTTAAACCTCCTTTAGGAACTATGTTCTTTAAATCAACACTATACATATTGTTTCTTTTTCCTAGAACACTAAGCAAAACGGAATTTCATCAATTAACCTAAAAGTTAGAGATAAAACAAAACATTCAGTGTCTGTAAAAAAACACTATTCTTTTTAATATACACTATTTGGTGAGCCACTAAAGAGATTAAACTTTAACTCTCTCACAAAATACACATTTTCAAAATCTAGATTACCAGTTTTAAATGGTACATTTTCCTGTAATTTTTCCCTCCTTTGGGGTTCCCTCCAAAAGCAACATATCCTCCATCTATCTCTTTCATAGTCTGTAAGATAAGGACATGTTTCCCCTGTCAATTGTGCCTGAGCTCCCACCTATCAATCACTACCTTAGATCTTGTAAATCCATTTGTGGATATGCCCTGCACATTAGATAAGGACAAATCAGTTTCTTTGGGGACACCCCAAGGGCCACACTAACTTGGATACTGCCGTTGTGCATACATATAATCAAACTATTTTAAAGGGTGAGAGTGATGCACTGTTGTGTTTAGAAACATGGTCTAAAACTTTATGCTTTGGTTTCCAAACCCAACAAGCTGAGGCCTTAACAACATTAAAATTATTTCCCTAACAGCCTTAACGCTGCGTGGCCTAGCAGTATTAAATTTTTTACCCCTAACAGTATTAACCCTTTGATTAATATTACTATTTTTTAAATGCCTGTGTCTTATAATGGCCTCTTAACAGTTGAATGTGCTATTTTAGAAAGATATGACATTGGTCTAGCAGCATTTAGTGTTGTTTTTGAGTGAGCAGCCATTAACTTGTCTAGCAGTATTAATTGATACTAAACTAGACTTCATTAGTACTGCTCTTAGAACCAAGTTCCTTTTAGCACAGGGGTGAGTATTTTTAGCAAAATTTTGATGATTCACCCTTTGAGAATTGTTCCACACAGGTTTTACCATCCTTTGATTTTGAAACCTGTTTTCATGGTAGTATGCAATCAAGCTAGCAAAATGATCAAAGCTTCCACACACATAACATGGGGCCTTATTAAACAATCTTAAATTGCTCCTAGTTTTTGAGACCTCATTATTGTTCTATATTTCTTTGATTGCCTCTTACAATGTGAGTGGTTTTGCCTATGTTGCATAAAACTTGTATTGTAACAGTATTCCTAGTAGTTTTTTCTGTGTTTAGATTGACAAACTCTTTCTTAAACAATACTAGGGCCTAACGTTTTTCTTTCAATTTTATTAGGCTGAGACACTCCTTTTCATCATCATCTGGACACCCATGCTTCAATACTTGAGCATCATCATTCTTCCTAACGTACCTAGGCTCTTCTTCACTAGAAAAAAGCTTTACATTTCTCACTACAGAGCTCATTAAACAACTCATCAATCCAAATAAAATACAAGTCAGGTGTTGAGGCATGAAATTTCCCTGTGTAAGGAGGTGGAACTGCTTTATAATTTTTATACCCTAAACCTTCGTCTTGCAATTGTCACTATCTGACCTCTATAAGCTTGATTTAATTTTTTAGATGCATGTTCAATTTACATCGACATTAAGTTTGAATGCCATCTTTTTTCTTTTTGAACTATGTCAAGCTTTTTCCTAAGCTCTGTAATAGTTATTTCTCCTATGTGAATTTCAAATTTTAAGCCCTTAATATCTTGTAAATAAATAGACTCATTTGCTTTATAAACTTTAAGTTTTTCTTTCACTGACTCTAAACATGTCTTATAACCTAGAACCATTAACTCGGATTTCTTTAAATCTTTTAATAATTGATCATTTTAAGATTTAAGAAGTTCAAAAGTTTCTAAACAAGATTTTGAACAAATAGAATCGTTGGATACCTCTGAGTCAGGACTTGAAGATGAGAAAGCCATAAGTGCATAATTAGGCCTTTCCTCTGCCTGATCACTCCAGTCATATCCACCAAGACCATCACATGACACCAAAGCTGTGGAAGTAGATGTTTCCACAGGCACACTCCTTCTTGAGCTTTCCTTGTTCTTGTTGTCTTGATTTCTTAGAGCTCTGCACTCCCTAGCAAAATGTCCCCTCTTGTGGCAGTTGTAGCACTCCACTTTGGACTTATCAAAACTAATAGTCTCATTGCCATTAACAGTAAGCTTCCTTCCTATATTCTTAAAAAACCTTCTTGCCCACATAGTCAGCATGGCCATTTTCCATCTCAAATCCATCTCTTCCATGTCATTTAGTTGGATTTGTTGCAAGTCCTCATGTACAAGTTAAGGACTATTTGGTTGACTAGCAAAGAATGCACAAATAACAGCATCACTCAAGTTATCAATATTTGTAGAGTAAGCATCATTAACTTGAGTGCTAGCAGTAGAAACTTCATGAGTAGTATTAACTACTTGAGCAGTATTAACTGCTCCATTAGTGCTGCTAGTGTTGTTATTTGAAGAGGACACAAAAGCCATGTTTTGTGTGCTTGAACTTGAGCTAGACATCCCTTTCACTTCTGGTTCATACACCTTGAGGTTGTTGTAGAGATCATCCATGCTCATTGTATCCAAATCAGCTTTATTCCTCCACACAACAGCATGTATGTTCCACTCAAGTGACAAACTTAATAACTTTTGATTAACATCTTATTGTGAAAGCTTTTCATCCAAAAGCTTCAACTGACTCACAAGCTTTTGAAGCCTATCAAAAGTTTGATCAAGCATCTCTGAGCTTGGAGCAGTAAAGTTTTCATATTGCTGCTTTAAGAGATTCCTTTGAGTCTTTCTTGTAGCTGCATTCCCATCAAATCTCTTTTCAACAGCTTCCAGCAACTTCTTAGCATCCTTTATAGAGTTAAACTTTAACTGATGTTCATTGGGAATGCCTATCATTAAAGTACTTCTAGCTTTCACCTTTAATCTTCTCTGAGCCTTTTCTTTAGCAGTTGTAATCAGCATCTCTGTCATAACTCCTTCCATAATTTTTGTTTTTGGCAAGGTTGCACCATTCTCTATGACTTCCCACAGCGCATAGTCTATCATCTGGATATATTGTTCAATCCTTATCCTTTATATCTCATACTTACCACGTTGGGAACTTTGGATGCAGCCACCATGTACGCAGAATCTTGATCTATATCTTTTAGCAAAAACAGGTTCTGCTTATTCACAACTTCTCAGCCAGCTCTGATGCCACTTGTTGATCATAATTCAATAGATCGAATTCCTTAAGCTTGTTTAAGATTTAGTTATATTAGATAATCTAACACAA
>BQNB010145347.1:0-16729 GCA_026074375.1 Tanacetum coccineum
GACAATACAGAAATGTAAAGGCACCACAAGGCATCCGTAGCTAACTATTTTCTAGTAGATACCGGACGAGAAGGATTACCGATTACATTATCCAGTGGGTGATCCTTGGACTATTTTCCAAGATGATTGTGTAGGTGAAAAACTTGTGTAGATTCAGCTAAACTGACATCCCCAAATGATGATTCATCAGAATTAGGTTCTGGAGCAAACACATTTACGAAGGGAATGTTGTCAGCTCGATAGTGGGTCCAGCTGCAACACCTTGATGTAAGATAGTAGGTTGTACTACGGATGATGACGGTGAATAGCTTGTTGACGGTGCATCTTGATCAATTGTTGTAGAAGAAGGTGTACTGGCTGAAATAATTGGAACTTGAACTGCAGGAGCAGGAGGGACCAGCCTTTCAACACCTGGGGGTTTAAAGTATTTATCCAACATCGGTTGGAATAAAATCTCCAGATCTTTATTAGCAGGTGGTACATAAGGAGATGCAGGGACAATATCTGGTACAAGCCCTGAACTAATTTGTCCAGGTGTCAACAAAAATAGGCTCGGGTCCTGTACTGACGTGCATAGGAGCCAATGGCTCAGTCATCTCATCGAATTTAATGCGAATTGTTTCCATGATACGTTGGGTTCTTATGTTGTAGATTCGATAACCCTTCCTATTTGGTGCATAACGGACAAAGATTCCAATATCGGCTGTAGGCCTTAATTTTCTAAGGTCTTCATTGTCATTTGTTAGGTAACAAAGAGCACCAAAAACATAGAGAAATTTAATATCAGGCTTTTGTCATGCACTAGCTCATATGGAGTTTTGTTGTGACGAGTGTGAATAAGGGATCAGTTTTGAGTGTAGCAAGCAGTAGCAACAACTTCTGCCCATAGAAACATCGGAGCCTTAGAAAATATCAGCATTGTCCTAGCAGCCTCCACACGAGTACGGTTTCGTCTTTTGACAACGCCGTTTTGCTGCGGAGTCCTCGGAACTGATTTTTGGTGAAAAATGCCGACTCTTTCATAATATTCAGTCAGAACTTGATTAACAAATTCTGTGCCATTATCGGTACGGATGTATCTGACAGTTTTGTTAAGACCGACTTGTATTTGCTTCAGAAATTTGATGACGGACTCTGAGGTTTCATCTTTCGATCTCAAAAACTTAACCCAAGTAAACCTAGAATAGTCATCAACGATGACTAAGATATATTTCTTCCCATTAATTGTTTGCACTCGCATTAGTCCACATAAATCCATATGAATGGTATTAAGAACTTCCAAGTTGGTGTTTTCAGATTTGGGTTTGTGGGAATATTTCTGGCTTTTTCTAAGTTTACAAGCCGAGCAAAGATGATCTTTCTCAAACTTTAATCTAGGAAAGCCTCTTACCAAATCTTTTCGAGCCAGATCATTGATGGTACCGAAGTTTAAGTGATTTAACCGACGATGCCACAACTATGATTTGGTCTTTGAGGCCTTGGACAATAAGCAGATAGGAGAGGACTTCATCATGTCTTTAACATAAATAGTGTATAGATTACAGATTTAAGCTACGAGAACCTTTAAGTAGCTCCACACCATCTTCATTTCTAACATAACACGAATTTTTTCTGAATGCAACTTTAAGATTGAATCACAAAATTGCCATGTAAAAAATAGATTGTGTCTTAAGTCCTTACATATATTCCTTAGAGATCCACTCTCACCAATCACATAGTCTCCATAACCCATGATAGCACCAAAATGATCATTCCCGAATCTAACTGTCCCGATGAACTTTTTCATGAAATTCTTGAGCCGTGAGCGATTCCCCGTCTCTTATGTTTTGAGATCTGATCCAAATACCAATGCGTACGATCTGTAGACTGCATTTGAAAATAGGGACGAAGATGGAGTGTTTGGTAATTCGGATCCCTAAATTATGTTGGGGTCGGTTTGGTTAGCAGAAACAACAGTATATTTCACAGAAGCATTAATTGTTTGTGTCTCAGCTGTAATGGGAATGCTAGTGGAAATTGCCTTATCCTGTTTGTTTCTACATTTGTATCTAGTTAATGGTTTCTGAGAGGTGTTATTAAGTTTCTCAGTGATCAAAATTTCACTAAAACTAACGTGTTTAGCTTGCTGTAAAGGCACTACTTTGGATTTAGTAAACCTAGTTAAAGGGCATTGTTCTCCTAAAGTGAATTTCCTTTCAGTAGGCTTCCACTGATAACCAACATTAACAAATAGTTTTACCTATTCTTTCCAACTTGCTTACTTGTGCTCAAAACTCTTTATCGAGGGGGGTGCTATTCAACAAAAAAGTCAATATTTCACAACACACTTATAATGATTAGCAGAAATTAGGCATTTTGTTACATGTCTTGCACACAGAATTAGAATTTGAATTAATTACAGTACGCTTAGAGCTAATACTAGAATCAACACGATTCTTTTGTTTCAAATTTGATTTATTATTCCTAGGGTGATCTTCTACTTTCTTCTTGTTGTCACTTCTAGCTTGCAAGATCCTAGTGTTCTTTGTATTCCTCCTAGGCTTGGAACCGCTAGCTTAAGTGGAACTGATTACTCCTGTAGAAGGAATCATAGGTGCATTAGTCTTTTGATCTTTTTGTGGCTTAACAAGTTTTTATGTGTTATCATTTAAGGTTTCACATGTTTCCTTAAAACTCACTTGCTTTTTCCTATTCAAAGGAGTAGTAGCAACCTTTTTATATCTTATTTTTTTGAATTCTTTCGGAACAAGGCCAGTAACATACTCTAACTATTCCTGAGATCGTTTAGTGTAAAAGCGGGCATTTCCAGGGCATTATCTAATTGGTTTTTCAATCTTAGCTTCTTCTACAATCTTTTTTTTTTTTTTTTTTTTTTTTTTTTTTCATTTTTTTTTTATTTTTTTTGTTGCAGTGTTCTATACTTTCCTTAAAGATCGTTTGAGATTTCAAATCTACATGAACTTCCCTATTGTTCCTATTTCGAGGGGGAATTGGTTCAACATCGATTGCATACATACCAGGGGCAAGCACTTTTGGTTTTACAGTCGGCATAGTGACGCATTGCATTTTTCCTTTTAGTTGAGCCTTTAGTTTCTCATTTTTAGTTAACAGAGAAGTTGTCTTTTCAATAGTTTTAGCACGCGTTATCTTAATAGAATCATACAATTCCTTGTAATGCTGCTTAACTTTTTCATTCTCTGCCCTAAAAAGTGCATTTTGTTCTTGAAGAGCAGTGACTTTTTCTTTTAATTCTATGTTTTAAAAATCTAAGGCCTTGAAGTCAAGAATACGATCTGCCTCACTACATCTCTCATTATTTAAGAGATTTGCTCTTTCAACTTTCTAAGCACATTGTCCTTTCCTTGAAGGGAAGCTTTCATTTTGTTGATTTCAAAAACTGTGTCAAATTCAGGAGTATCCTGAGATGGTTGTGGTTTGTTGTTTCCAAAATGTTCTTTAAGATATTGATACTTTAATTGCAAGTTTAGGAGATCTATCTCAAGATTGGAAAAACGTTTTATCATCTCAATATGATCATCTTTTTGAATCTTATATTTTATATTAGAAAGCTCAACTTCAAGTTTCAGACAATGTGCTTGTTTTACAGTGTAAGCATCATGCATTTTAGAAATTAGATACGTATTACCATCTTTCTAGACACTATTACATACACGTCATTTAGACAACCAATTAGCAATCAGATTCTTATTTTGAATGAGAAGATTTTTCCTTTCAATGTCCGCACATTGCTTGTCCACAACATTTTGTTCAACCTCAGCTTCCATTTGTTCAAAAATTTCTTTCATTTCTTTAACTTCTTTGACCGAGGAGCGTTTGGATTTCACTCAAAATTTCTTGTAGTGTTTGTAAAAATGGAATAACTACAGGTAAGATAAAAATTCTCTATTGTTTGTTCATAACCCTTTCCCTTCTGTAAGTAAGTTGGGTGTAATTCTCTTTTTACAGGTTTTATCAAATTTCAAAAAAAGTTGTGTAAGTGTGTAAAGATTAATTTTCACTTGACTTTTTGTTGGAAGAACTCTAGGGACAAGCTTTGCTGGTGTATTGGGTGGATACACCATCAGCTTTGAAATAGGTTTCAGGGACATGTTTTCAATTTCTGAGGACCAAAATTTTTGTTCTAGGGTCAGATGTCATATGGGGTGTAAATGGTAGCAAGATAATTCTCTTTTGAGTAATCGGGGGATGCAATCTTAATCTTACTATCAACCCACAAAGTGCTTTTCATTTTCTCAAGCATTCCAATTCTAGTTTTCTCAGCTATCTCAAGAGTATCCTCTGAGTCACAACAGTGGGGGCATGTATGGTCTTGACTAATTCATGACCATTATAGAGAGCAGGTTGAACTTGCTTTGCTTTTGTAAGATATAAGGGATTTTTGTAGTCTTTTGCTACCTTTTTCTTTTCATCATAAAAAGGTTTTGGTTTACACAATATATTAACTGTTTGAAGAGACTGATCTTGTTTGTATAATTTATCTTAAATATACATTTCTTTTAATTGTTTTCAAGTCAAGAAATCTTCAAGGGTACTGTTTTTTTTATGTTTAAAATCCGTTTCAAACGTTGTGGACTCTTCTTTTATTGAACTTGTTATTGGTTAATGGTAGAATAAAGTTGCATTTTAAAAGGAAGCTCATTTTCATCAATTCTTTACTGAACATTACGATCTCAAATATTTTTTTCATTGTTAATCAATCTGTTGTTCTCGTTTAGTTAATTCTAAAACTTGGCCTTTTTTCATAAACTTGGACTTGTTTCTTATAGCTTGCAAGTTCAGCAGTTAAGGATGCATTAACTACTTTGTTCTGCTTATTTCTAGAGACACATTGGACAGACTATTCTTGCATATCATTTATTATCATCATTAAAGCATCATTTGACACAGAAGATACATTACTTTGTATAACTTGAATTGCATTGTCTTAACTACTACTCATACAAAATAATATTACTATCACTCGTATATTCAGCATATGAGTCAACAACGTAGTTTGGTTGTATATCATTTTGCATCTCGTGTACTTCAAGATACTCACCAACATTATCTACATAGTTATCATGATCTTGTACCTCAGATAGAATGTTTGAATCATATGATGGACAAGATTCATTATAGATTAGATTAGCTGATGATAGGAATTTTTGATAGAACATGGTATGTTCAGTAGAAGCTTCATCAACATCGAATCAAAAACATCTTATTGATTAGCTTGAAGCGTTGTCCTTGTTAAGTGCAAAATATTGTACTGGTACTCATCCATCATCATCATCTAAACGTGTTAGTCTATCACATACAATAAACAGTAAACTGCTCTTCATCTAAAACATTAAATTCTCTCTGAGCTTTGCATTAGCAACATCTTGTCCTTGAAGTATTCTGAATTCTGTGGTCGCTTTGGTTGAGTGTAATTTCTTGCTATGTGCCCTACTCCATTATAGTGATAACACTTAATCTGCATTACTTAACCAGGATTTGCATTGCCCACTCTGTTTTGAACTCCCCCATTCCCAGCTGTAACTGCTCCCCTAGCATAATTCCCCTGACCTCTGTTCTGTCTACCCTGAACATTCTGAACAACAACCTTGCCGTTTTGAACTGTAGCTTGGTTCCTTGTGTTAGATGAGGTTAGAGTTGATTGTTGGTTTGAGGAAGGTGTGTTTTATAGGATTGGGCGAGTAGGGCAGCTGTTTTGGTTAAGTTTTCAATCAAGTCATCAGTTGGGGTAAAACCTAAATCAAGGTGGGTGTTATCAAAAAAAAATTATGGTGTGATGGGTAAATGGTGGGAAATATGCAGATTGTGAAATGGTTAATGATTGTGTAGGGTACTGCTGAGGTGAAACATTAGATACAAATGCCAGAGGATCAATGGCATGTTGATTGTATCTTTCCAACATCATCATGTTCTCATTAGCATATGCCTCGTGTTGCTTCAAGTAAGCATACAGCTGATCATAGTTAAATTGTTTCAATCCTCTGTTCAGTTTGACTACAGTCATGAATCTAACCCATTCAGGCAACATGTTGTTCACAAACTTTGGAGTTATAGCTGCATTTTAGGCTAGTTCATACTTGATGTTTCTCATGTCGTTAATGATCTTGGTAAACCTAACATAGTATTGGTGAATGGTTTCTCCTTTGTTCTGACGGAAGTGTTTAAATTCATCATACAGTTGTGATTCACGTTTATCTTTTGTTAACTCAAAACCTTCGAGGAGCATCTTCACATTATCCCAAATGTCTTTGGCATTAGTGTAATGATTGATGAGTATGTAGATGTCTTTTGGTAGACCTTGAAGTATAATATTCATTGCATGAATGTCAGCTTTAAACCTCTCCTTTTCTTCTGGTGTAAGGTCAGCAAAGACTCTATCCCGTTCTGGTCCTAGATGAAGTGCACCTTTAGCACCTTCAGCAAGTGTTTCTCGGAACTTTCCCATCTTAAATGGACCTTCATCAATCGACTTTAGTATGTTACACCCTTATATTTTCCCATACAGTACAAATGGATACGTTGTTGCCAAGACTCAAAATCAGTCCTATCGAGCATCGATGGGCGGGTATCGGAACCGGCACACTAGATATCTTGAGAAAGATTATCCATCATATTTGATTGTGAAATGATATGAGTTGATCGTTCAATGATTAGTGAGTGTATGTTAAAACTGGTGAAGTTAAGTTAAAGTGTTTTGTTGTTTTGGGTTTGTTAAGTCTTAGAGTTTGAAAGTATAAAATTGTCCAAGTGTCAAAAACAGTGTATCAAACCGTTGCCTATGAGGTCAAATCATTGCCTAGACAAACCACTGTTAAGAAGAAAAATTAACCCAAACCGTAACTATCAAATAGGTACAAAGAAATCACAGCCAAACGCTACCTAGAAATCAAACCGACAGGAGGTTCGTTTAGTAAACCGTTGTAAGTTATAAATCTTCAAAACCTGCAAACAAACCGCTATGGTAAACCGCTGCCAAGTCAAACTGCTACAGGTAAACCGCTACGAGTACTAATTCCCAAACCGCTACGAAGACTAAATACCAAACTACCGCCAAGAAATCAAATTGGCAGAGGTTTGTTTCCCAAATTGCCTTGAGAAAAAAACACTTCGAAACCTATAAACCGCTATTAGTAAACCGCTGTCTACTAAATGCCAAACCGCTGTCCCAAACCGCTATCAAGTAAGATAAACTTCTGTGCTAATAGGACAAACCGCTGACACAGTACGATCTGACAAACCGCCAGTACAGTACTTGCTCTGCCAAACCGCTACGATAGAAAAGGAATAGAATACCAAACCACCGAGAAGAAAAACGTACCTTTTCACCTAAAAACACCTAAAAATCACCCTTTTGAATATTTTTGCTTGGATTCTTTTGCACAACTAAGTACTAGAAGACTATAAGAACTAGAAATACCTAAACTTTAACATTACAAATATCAAAATCTAGGAAAAATTAAAGAACGAGCCAAGAACTTAGAAAAGTACAAATATTGATCTAAACCAAGCAACAAAACGCACATACACACGATCTAATCATCCCATGAGCTCTGATACCAATTGTAGGATATTAGATATCATAACACAATGGAAGATTTGGGTTGAGCTGATTTCTTTAGAGAGAGATACTAGAGAGAAAGTTTCTAGTGAGAGATAATGGAATATTTGTATATTGAAATGACTAACAACCTCTTCCATGGGACGGAAGAGGCTTATATAGTGACTTAGAAACCGGCCCACTGGCCTAGGAAATGGGCTTAAATGTGTGGGTTTATACCCGGCCCATTACCATATGTTATACATTAAACATTAAACTACAAGCTACGATAAACCGTAAAATATACGGGGTGACCGAGTCTTTTTCTAATATATAACAAACCAATAAGAGAGTAAAACCCGTTACGTGATTGGGAACGACGTAAATCCAGATTAAGGTCAAATGATTACTTTTGCTTGTTGGTATGTTGAAAATATGATCATACTAGGTTTAGAAAGAAGTCTCGGCCTTGGCTAGAGGCGTTTGATAAAATATTTGAGTTGGCATTTTATAGAAAAACAAGAGGATTCGTTTTTTGCTCATCTCTAAGTCTAAACCTCATTTGGAGTGTTTACAAATGCTCAAATTATCTTGTACATTAACTCTATGAGTTTCCACATGTGGACGGGTAGAGGAAAGCCGTCACTTGTAAAATCCGTAACATAGACATAGCATATGGGCACGCTGGGCATGAGCTGAGCGTACCCAACGCGCAAGATGTAAAAGTCTGGTTTTACGATTTTTGGCTATCGTTTGTGATTTTATGTTTTGCAAACATTTATTTTTCATTGTTAAAACATAAAGGAGATCCTAGTCAATGTTGCACCAACAATCTTCCCATTTTTTATAATGACAAATAAAATTTCAGAAGCACAAATTAAAAGTACTAAACGTAGCAAAAATGAAGACCATCGTTGATGAAATTCGCGTCTTGATCTTGTCCTTGTAATTTGGTGAAGCTTGAACATTGTCTTCACTTTATGAGTCTTACATAGCTTGTTTACTCCCATGTACGCTATGGCTCTTTGCTTCCGTAATTGCTTGTTTTTCTTGATCACAAGCTTTTCTTGGTTTTGCTTTCCTTCTCCCCTTTTTGTCAAACCAAAAAGGCGGGGTTTTGATCTTTAGAAGGAAGGTTGATATCTTTGTAGAAGAAAGAATATATACCATTGTACATACCTCCCCTAGATTGTTGCTCCCCCTTGTTCTAAGACGGGGATCTATGGGTTAAGAGCATTACCTTTAAAAGTGTTCTTAGCTACAACTAGCAACAAGCAAACACAAAGCAACACAAGCAACAAACATATAGACATGTTCAAGTCCAACATGGGTTAGGTTACCATATGGAATCGTGGAAACATGGATGGAGTTACAAATTGTTGATTATAGTGACTTGCACTTTTTTGCATATATTCATATACACATTTTACATTTATATGTATCTAGATATTCATGACTCAAATTACGTTTTGTTGACATTCATGGGATAAATTTTTATCATAATTTCATCCCATTTATTGTAGCAAATGTATAAACCAAGAAGCATTTAAGCATTTTATTTCACATAAAAACATGCAACATGCAACATATTTTACACATCTTCTAGGATTTAATGACTAGAGCAACCTAGATGGCTATTATACTTTATCTTGAAGGCTTGATTTATTCAAAGGGCAACTACTAGGTTCATTATCTTTCTCAATTCATTCAGTCATTTATGTCTTGAGAAGGACCCTAGCAATGTCGTCAATGACCGCGGTTAAAACCTTAAGGTCATTGTTAATGAATGTATGTATCTCACGCATTTCCTTGCGGAGAGCATACATATTTTCTTCCGTTATTTGTTGTACTTGACAACAAATGCACTTATCAACATGAGCGTTATAGATAGGTTCTTTAAGCTCATAAGATATCTTTTCTCATATAGGATCTTCAACAATACACAAGTTAAGAAATGCCCTACACACATCAACATCACTACTCTTAAGTTTTTCCCATGGATAAGACTCCTCTTCCTCAGGTGTCATCATTCTTCGCCCTGCGTTTTCATGATATGGTGAGTCTCCAAACTCGGTCATGATTCTTGTTTAGCTTTGGTTTTGGCCTAAAATTTTGATTGTGTTTGTGTCATATCTTATGAGCTAATGCATAGGCTTTTATAGATGATGATTTGAGATATTAGGTTACTAAAAATGACATAAAGCCTTAGCCATGTACTTTGATTTTTTAGAGTGTGGTAGACATGATTGTATGAAGGAAGTTGGTGATGTTGGGAAGAGATTGTGTCATAGTGATTAAAAGTCTTGGTTAAAACTATAATTATGCCTTGTTGAATTTAGTGATTTGTTTTAATATATTGAGATTATTAATTCAAATTAGGTGATTTAGTTACATAAATTAGATCCTACAAGTGTGCATACATGCACCAAAAATTGTTCATGCATGATACTTCCATTTTAGTTTGTTGTGTAAAGGTCCTTAATCACCATTTTATATTTTTAGAAGTGATAAATTTATTTTCATTGTGTTACAAAGAAAATACTTAGGATCTCGGATGAGTGGTCCAAGTTATCAATCCTACTTTAATATGAATTTCAATCCTTTTTAGATAGTTTACACATATTGGACACATAATCCATTATAAAATAGCACGGTGTTGCTAAGTATAATAACTCAGACTTATGGTCGATGTGTTGTATCAACATTGATAATATTAATTATCATAGTGTATGGTGAATTAATTCCATAGTTTCTCAGATGAGAAGACTATATTATCATGTTTATTCTTTGTGTATTTTAGTATGTTACGTAATACCATACCGAATTCAATTTCAAAAGAATTATCTTTAACTACGTGAGTAGTTTGTATGTTTACATAAAGTTTTTTTTACCCTAATATACATAGCATGCAATCAACACATAAAATGAGCAAGTTGACACAAATGCAACATTTTCAACACAAGGGTGAGTTATGATCCAAAGTGATTTTGTAATGAATGTGTCTAACAAAAACATTTCATGTTATTCTATAGGAATCGAGCATATAATGTTGTGAATAAGTCTATTTCATCATATTTAAACTATCGTGAGGCGGCGTGTTACCACAATATTTGCAAGATGTAGATCTAAATTTTTGTTTTTAGACATAAGTTCGACATGTAGAATCCAAGATAATGTCAACATAATTTGAATAATGCATTGAAGTCTATCCTTCATTCTTGTTTATACCAAACATTGTTGCTTAACTTCCATGCCTTTCCATAAAGTCCTTGCACTAGCACAGGCACACCCCCCCCCCCAGCTCTCACAGTCGCATTAATTATCTCTAAAAGGGTATGCAAACAACCTCTAGACTTCTATTCTTATTTTTGACCCCTCACTCTCTCAAATCAATATCCTATGGTGCATGTCAACCATGAACAACCTCAACTAGACTCGTGCAATTTGGCTGATGGGAAATGTCATGCGAAAATCCTGCTTCTTTAGTTTAGACCTAAGGTTCCTCTCATTCAACTCACTCAATTCACTTGTTCCTATCGGATTGACCTCTAGCTTCTTTTGGATCTCTTTGGATAGCCTTATTACAAAACATTAAACTTGTAATGACGACGAACCCATTAAGATATTAACTAGGATGCATTGATCCTATTCATCTTCTACCAAAGAAGATGACTTCAGGGTTCGGGCAAGCTCTCATCAAAGGAAACATTAAGAGATTCCTCAATCCTCATTGTTTCCTTGTTAAGCACTATGTATGCTTTACTAGTTTAAGAGTATCCTTAAAACATACCTTCGTACGACTTTGGCCGGTCGGAACTTGGTGGAGATGTTTTTTAATGTTAAGTATAAATACTTACAACCAAAGACCCTAAAGTACTCTAATGACGGCTTCTTATTTCTAAAAATTTCATAGGGTGTTTTGTTAATGAATTTTCTTATATAAACCCTATTAAATATGTAAGTTTCCATATCTAATGCATGACACCAAAATTTTTGTGGAATGGATTGCTCGTCTAACATAGCACGACTCATCTTTCTTAACTTGCGGTGTGTTCTTTCAACAATCTCATTCGATTGAGAAGTGAACAGGCCCGAAAAGTTATAAGACATTCCATGTTGTTCACAAAAGCTCCTAAATTACAATTTATCAAATTCGCTACAATGATTTGTTATAATTGAAACAATAGAACAATTATGTAGGTTTTCAAGCTTTTTACACAATATTTTGAACTTTTCTAAGACATCTTCCTTAGACTCTACAAACACAACCCAAGTGTAGTTTGAGTGATTGTCAATAGTTATTAAAGTGTAGAAGTTGCCTTCGTAACCAAACAAATCTAAGTGTAACAACTCTAAAACCCTAGTAGTTGACACTTCTTTCCTAGTCATATTGTTTGCATTACCTTGACGCCTTAAACCACTTGTATCACAAAGTTTCTTTTAAGCTCATTTCGGTTAGGTTCCTTACTCAGCTCGTTGGAAGCTAGTTTTGAACTAACCGCATTTTGAGTAGCCTCGACCTAACCTCCTATGTCAAAGCGTTGAGTTTTTCCACTACGGATGCAAGACAATTTTGATTGTGGAGTTATCTCTTAATTTGAATAGTGTATAAAACCATTTTCTCCTATGTCCTTTAGCTAGAATTCTACCATTTTTACTAATATTACAATCTACTTTTGTAACACCCCCAAATTTGGGTCGTAGTGGAAATATGTCCGGGAGCATTACTTCATGAGTACCTTTGCACAAGATGTGAGAGAACGACCTCTAAATGTGTCGTTTGAAAAGTAATCTTGTAATGTTTAGACTCCAATGACATCAAGTAAGCCAAGCATCTAATTCACCTGAGAAAAACATGCTTAAAAGTTTCAACTTAAGTTGGTGAGTTCATTAGGTTTTTTTAAGTATAATGTGAATCCCAAAATATATATATAATTTTACTGTTGTTACAAGTCCCGCCCATATAACGACTTGCAACGCTTAAACTTAAATGTATAGGTTTTTAAAATGCGTGCAAACACAATCACACAAAATGCGTTTTATTAGAATGTTGGAGTCAAAGATTTGTAAAGTATGTATGACCAATTCCAATCTTATAATAGTCAAAAAATGTAAGTACAACTGTTGAAATCAAAGAGTTATGAAGTGTGTATGACTATTATATCCCATACAATAGTCATAAAAAGGTAAGTATAGTTGGAATCAAAGATGTGTATGACTATGGTATCCCATACAATAGTCACAAAAGTTAAGTATAGTTGGACCAAAGATTTTGTAAAGTGTGCATGACTACTGTATCAAATACAATAGTCACCCTGTGTGGTTATGATTTCACCCCTAAGTTCATGAAACTGCGACGTAAACTTAAATGTATGCCACTTTATTCAAGGCACTATAAGTGTTCATGTGTATGTAGTTGTTGGCCCTGTAGACACCAATCCAGTCGTGCTCCGACATGGTATAACGTCCGTTAGTTTGGTACCGCCGAAACTAGTGAGAGCTAATCAACCGAACAGGGATTGTCAATCCTAAATAGATCTATCTTATAACATTTGCGCTTACCCTCCGAGTAAATATTAGTTCATGCAACTTAAGCTAATCCATAATCATTTGAATCAAAGTAAGGTTGTTGCATCCATAAGTGAAAACCAGTATTGTATCTCACCGTGTGATATGAAAATGAGTGTATAACAAAGTTGTAACGAGTTTCTAATGAGTATGTAAACGCGTTTGTAATCAACCATTGTAAATGAGTTTGTAAACTTCGTATAAACCCAGTATATTTTGAGTTACGAATTCAAGTATGTAAAAACAAAGTATGTAATACAAGTATAGAAGAGTATGTAAAAGAGATTGTAAAATGGATATGTAAAACAAGTTTGTATCGAGCATGTTATTCTCCCCGAGAATTGTAAGGTAAATGTAAAACAGTGAAAAAGAGGATATAAAAATCACCTCAAGTAAATGTCCGAGTAGATAGTAGCAAAATAGTCAAGAAGCTTAGCACAACGACAAACCGGACGCTTAACTAGAAAGATAAAGTTTTATCTTTGAATTTTGGAAATCTCGAGTGTAGATTAATGTGTATGAGTTTTATAACGATGTTTACTTGATTGTTGTTGTTGATTAAAAGATTTGAAACTGTTGGATTGGTGGTTGTTTAATAGTTTGTAATTTAAATACAATCAAAAAATGTATATTATATAAAACCCTTATTTAATATATATGAACCAATCTAGTATATAATTCGTTGTACTTATGTATAATATATTCAAGCGATAAATATATCAAAGTAGTGATAGTATATAGTTTAAAGTATATCACATTAGATATGGATAATGAGAAAGTTAAGTAAATGTCTAAAACATTATATTTCGACACTTTTCTGGAAAATCTCTACTTTTAAAATAAGATATTTCCATTTAAAAGAAACACACGATTTATTATTAGAGGAAATTTTATAAGTTTTATAAAATTTATGTTGATCCCACTTGAATGGATCTTTAATTCCTTAGCTTGTGTAAGGTTTAGTTATGCAAGATAATATTATACACAACATGTATGATAGAACTTTTGTTTGTTAAATTCTAAAAGATTATGCGGATCTAATCTTTATTATAAAAAGAATTCTTAAATGAAACAGTAACACAAGAACAATATAACTCAATAATAAAAGCTCCAATATTATTATTACAAATAATACGAATACTCTCCTAGTATTAGGGTTACAAAACCTTAAAACTATGACAATTCTATGAATAACTCGTTTTTGGTACATAGAACTCTATACCCTAGGACCTCCTTTTATACACCAAGGAGTCCTAATGGGAATACAATATTTTCCTAAGTTATCATGATCTTCTAAACAAATAACTTATACGTATCGTTTACAAAAATAGCTCATACATATCCCATAAGCAATCTTTATCTTTTCTCTGAGCAGTCTTTATCCTTTCAGCAGTTGTAATCTTTTATACCAGCAACATTAACTTTCAACACCAACAGTAGTAACTTTTGTACCAGCAGCACTAACTGTGTACAAGCAGCATTAACTACATAGAAAGTTTTCTTTAATCTTCACCAGCAGTACTAAGTTACACTAGCAGTACTAACTTTACACTAGCAGTAGTAATATACACTAGCAGTAGTAACTTACACTAGCAGTAGTAACTAGCAGTACTAACTACTTAGCATATTTTTCATTAAGATTACTAACATCACAAATTTATGCTTAGCAGCAGTAACTAATACCTTAATACCAGTAACTTAAAGAAGACTTTTAATCCCAACAAGAAAGAATAAGGGTCAACAAATGTTAAATGTGAAAAAGGTTTAAAGTTAAAGTGTGTAATAGTAGTTGATTGTTATGTCAAAAGTCTATAAGTAGGATGGTTTATAATCTCATTATTTAAATGGATTAGGACGCCTCTTTATTTAAATAAAGAAATTATGAATCACCGAACCATAAGTTTATATTTCTTTATTTGCATTGATTGGGACGCATCTCAATGTAAATAAAGAAGTATAGATAAGTGGGCTTATGTATTCTGGTCATAGCATGAGACGGATTAAAGGAGTAAGTGATGGGAGTCTAAAATTAGTTAGACGTCGTACGACATAAGATAGGCGAAATAAGAATTTGGGTGTGACTTTTAAAAAGAGATTTAAGAGAGAAAGCTACGTTTTAGACGTTAAGAGTATAGGATTAAGAAACAAAAGTTAAATTGATGTATTAGTATGCATTATAGCATGGTACCAATATAAGTAATGAATATAGTGGTCGCTAAGTTTTTTAGCACCGTTATGTAAAATGTGAAAGTATTGGTTGAAATTTGAATTTATGAAGTTAAAGTATTGAATTTCTCAAGTGGCTTATAGTCCTTGATGAAGAGTTAACTAAAAGAAAGTAACGGAATCAAAGTGTTATAATGGAAACCATAAAAAGAATGTCAAGATGGGTACTGTAAATAAGAAAGTAAAAGCTAATGTTTGAGTATGATAAGTCAAGATAACGCAAATTCTCAAGTGACATGTAGTACTTGATAAAAATTTAGAAAAGATACCAATGGGAACGTAATGATATAGAGAAAAGTTACTAAAATAATAGAATTGGGAATGGTAAAAGGTCACCTAAATGACGTTTGTCATTAGAAAGATTTTGAATGTGATTGGAATGAGCGAGAAGTAGAACGGGTTAAGGGTAATTAGTAGGGCTATAGCATGGGTAGAGTTGCAAAACCATATAGGTTGATGCAACTAGATGGGTAAATATTTGAAAGTGCTAGGATGGAGTGAAGGGCAAAATGTGATCGAGTTTTGGTTAGTACTATATGAAGAGATTTCGGGAATGAAATCTAAATAAGGAGGTAGATTTGTAACACCCCAAAACTTGTTTTTAAGTATTTAATTAACGAAAAGGCCATTAGGTAAGATTAACTATGACTTTAATAGTCTAAATGTGCTAAGATACTTAAGCATATGTCTGGCAGAACCAATACAACGTATTGTTAAGTGTGAATATGGCGTATTGATGTAAAAGTGGATATGGCATATCCGGGTTAATGAATATGAAGTATTGGTATTATGTGACAAAATTATAAGAAAAGGAAGTTAGAAGGACTGCTATTGCCAAATGACTAAACTAGCTACCTAACTTTTAACTAGTTATTTCCATCATATTCTAGACAATTCTTTGTCTATGTTATTGGAGGGTGAGACGTGAGAAATCAAAAAAGAGGGAAGAGCCATGAACTAGTGATGATCAATTGGTGGAAGATTAAGGTTCTTATTCAAGAGTTAAGTTCATAACAATAATCCCACAAGTAAATAATCTCATATCCTAAGTTTAATTGTGAATTGAGAAGTTAGGTTCATGAACCCTAATTTGGGATATTGGGTAAAAGGTGTCTAAAGGATAATTAAAAGGTTAAAGTATTTCATATTAATTAATAGTTAGTAAACTTATGGGTTAATTATCATATGATCATTATATGATTATATGATAATTAGAGGGGTTAAGAGGTGAAACTATGGTTTTATTAAACCATTATTATAATTAGTGTTGCAAAACAAGGTCTACAAGGCTGATTAATTTCCGATTAGACGCTACAAGGCCACCAACCTTGCCGATTAATGTAACAGGGTCAAACAAATAGGTCAACTGTGGTCAACGGC
>BQNB010145348.1:0-16729 GCA_026074375.1 Tanacetum coccineum
ATTTTTGAGAGTTACCGTGAAGTAGTTGATTATTTGGTTTAAGTCTCTTCCGTGTAACCGTTAAAATTCATTGTTAATTAATAAAAAAAAAGAAAAAAATTTTTAGTGTAAAATTTTGCTTTTTGATTTTTAGTTTTTCTTTTTATGCGCACTC
Source organism: Tanacetum coccineum (assembly GCA_026074375.1). Taxonomy (NCBI): domain Eukaryota; kingdom Viridiplantae; phylum Streptophyta; class Magnoliopsida; order Asterales; family Asteraceae; genus Tanacetum; species Tanacetum coccineum. Next base: position 155 of record BQNB010145348.1, read on the forward strand.
GTTCGCAATCTCGAAGACGTCGTCAACAACAAACTCCTCCGTTTGTTGTTGAAAACTTTGATTTAGAAGAACCAATTGTCGATCAAAACATTATTGCAATGGCCGATAATCGAACAATGACCCAAATGTTACAAGCACCCATCGAGGGGTATGAAGATGCTATTGTTGTTCCACCGATTAATGCTAACAATTTTGAGCTTAAACAACCTTTAATCAATCTTGTGCAAAGATATAGTCACGGGTAGACAAGACCCTTCGCTATAACCTGCGATTTTTCATAACAAAGTCACTTCTACGTTTAGACATCCCGAAGTTTTTTCCGGAAACACTTCGATAAAACTATTGCTTTTTCCTTTCTCTCTAGATCGGTGAAAAGCCCGAGATTGGTTAGACAAAGAACCTCCAAGATCATTTTCTCACATGGGACGACTGTTTCTAAATCATAAATCAATTCTTCCCACCTTCTCAATAACTCTTTTCTTCGGAATGAGATCATTACTTTTTTCCAAAAACCAAATCGAAACCTTCAATGAAGCATGGGCTACGTTTTTAAAGGGACTCCTTGTCAATGTCCTCACCATGGCTTGTCGGAACTAACCAACTTGTATCTTTTTACAATTCTTTGAATTCCAACGATCAAGATGCCTTAGATTCCGCCGCGGGTGGCAATTTCTTAGACAAGATGCCTCAAGAAGGTTTAGCGATTATTGAAAGCAAGTCAAAAGTTCGTTACTCAAGAAGTCGTGCTAATGATTCAAGAGTGTGAGGTTATCTAATTTATGGATGCTCCTCTTTCTAATTCTTCACCTTCTAATAATTCTTTCGATATGCAACAAATAGCCGCTTCTCTCGAGGATAAGATGACTATTAAGATGAACAAAATGATGAATGAAATGAAAGCTTTAGTTGTTACTACTCCTGCACCCGTCAAAGCAGTCGAGGAAGTTTGTGTCACATGTGGTTCAAACCATAATTTTAACCATTGTCCGTTAACTCGAGGTGGAAATGATTTTCCCATTTTTCATGACAACATCCAACAATTTCAACAAACCGCAGCCGTTGGTAATTTTCTCCAAAGAAACCAACCATCCAATTTGGCAAGTCAAATGAGACCACCGGGTTTCAACCAACCGAATGTCCAAAACAACCAAAACCGATATCAAGGAAACAATTTCAATTCAAATCAAAACCTGGAACAACTTAACACCAAAAACCGTCACAAAACAACCAGGAGCTTTACCAAGCACCACCATACCAACCACCAACAAATCAACCTTTGATTAATCAAGCTTTACCTCCCGTTTCACAAATTCCCGGAGTTTCTAAAACAGATTTTGAAAGTTATGCTAAAGCTAATGATGCTAACATGAATAACTTGCAAATGAAGTTGGATAATTTTCAAAGAAACCAAAATGATTTTCAAAGAGTTTACAATGATTCACAAAAGAAACAAGATGATTTTCAGAAAATGATGCTCAGTTTCATGCAAAGTTATCATAGCAATCAACCTTCAAGTTCAAGTACTTTACCAAGCTAATACCATCACAAAATCTTGGAACGAAGGCCAAGGCATTACATCTCGTAGTGGTGTTTCATTAGATGGACCTCACGATGCCACCGACGGTGGTGGTAAAGGAAACCACGATGGTGACAAGGATACGGAGCTACCAAGCACCGAAGTATCAACCCTTTGTGGTCCTATGACTTAGGAAAAGTCAAAGAAAACCAATCAAAAGACTTCTTTAGCTCAAAAAAGTCCAAGACTAGTTTACAATTACCCTCATGTAGACTTGCAAAAGGAAAAATTCGTGGAAAGGATGATATCTTAGCTTCAAATGTTTATGGAAATCTTTCGTAATCTTCACTTTGGCTAGTTTCGTGGATGCTTCATTCATATGCCATACGTTTGCTCCGATGTTCAAAAAGATGCTTAATAACAAAGACAAGTTAATTGAGTTAACCAAAACACCTTTGAATGAAAATTGTAGTGCGGTTGTCTAAAAAAGCTTCTGAAAAGCTGGTGAACTCGGTCGAATTTCTCATTCCATGTGTATTTTTCAGAGTTCGTAGTTAATTAGCCCTTGCCATTTAGGTGCTAGTATCATCTCTGACTTGATCCTATTTGGAAAAAAAACTTCAACTCTCAGGCCTTACTGAAACAAAAATGGTGTTAGAATTAGCCGACCGTACAATTTCCAAACCAACCGGTGTAGCCGAGAATGTTTTCATCAAGGTAGGAAAGTTCTACTTTCCGGCCGACTTTGTTGTTCTAGATTTCATTGCCGATCCTCGAGTACCGTTGATACTCAGGAGACCTTTTCTTAGGACGGCTCATGCTTTAATCGACGTTTATGAAGGAGAGATAATTCTTAGGAATGACGATCAATCTTTGACCCTTAAATGTGGTGATACGCCGTCTATTTCGTACAACAATTTCGAATCTTTAAAGAAAGTTGATCTAATTGATGTCACGTGTGAAAAGTACTCACAAGAAGTCTTAGATTTTTCCGACTCAGTTGCTTACAACAATCCGTCTCCCGAATACGATCCAATTGTTTCAAATTCCTCTCCGACACTCACTCCTTTTGAGGAAAGTGATTTTCTCCTCTTTGAAGAAGCTGATGCTTTTATAGCAATCGATGACGAGCAAATTTCAACAGAAATTAATGCTACATACTACGATCCCGAGGGTGACATTCTCATTCTTGAAGCACTTCTCAATAGTGATCCATTACCTCAACCAAACCAAGGTGATTATTTACCAAAAATTCAAAGAGATCTTAAAGTTGTTGAACCAAAGAAGTCTTCATCAGTATATGGGTTCTTATGAACCAAAAGATGAAATTCCCAGTGTCGAAACTTAAAGAGTTACCTCCGCATCTCGAGTATGCGTTTTTAGAGGAAAATAACAAGCTTCCAGTCATAATTTCAAAAGATTTGAGCCAAGATGAAAAGACCTCACTCATTAACGTTCTGAAAAATACCTCGGAAAACAAGCATTTGATTGGAAACTTTCTGATATCCGTGGCATTAGATCAGAATTTTGCTATCACAAAAATCATTTTAGAAGAATTATTACGAAACATTTGTCCAACATCAAAGGGAGGGTTAACCTAAAATCACGACGTCATCAAGGAAAGAAGTAGAAAAAACTTCTAGACGCAGGATTGATTTATCGATCTCGGATAGTCTATGGGTTAGTCCAGTCCATAGTGTTCCATAAATAATGGTGGTATGACCGTTGTCAAGAACAAATGAAAATGAGCTGGTGGCCTACTAGTTTAGTCACGGGATGGAAGAGTTTGATGATTATCGAAAGTTAAACGAAGCAACTTGTAAAGACCATTTTCCGTTACCATTCATGGACCAAATGCTAGAACGATTAGCCGGCAACGAATTTTATTGTTTCTTAGATGGTTTTTCAGGGTATTTTCAAATCCTAATTGATCCTAAAGATCAAGAGAAAACTACTTTCACGTGCCCATACGGAACTTTCGCATACCGTCGTATGCCATTCGGTTTGTGCAATGCACCCGAAACTTTTCAACGTTGTATGATGGCCATTTTTCACGACATGATAGAAAAAACAATGGAAGTTTTTATGGACGATTTTTCAGTTTTCGGAGATTCTTTTTCCTCGTGTCTTGCCAATTTAGACAAAATGCTCAAACGGTGTGAAGACACCAAATTAGCACTAAATTGGGAAAAGAGCCATTTCATGGTTAAAGAAGGCATTGTTTTAGGACATAAGATCTCTAGAAAGGTATTGACAGTGATAGGCCTAAAGTGATGTAATTTCCTAAGCTTCCTCATCGTACGACGTTATGGAAATTTGAAGTTTTCTGGGATGTGGACTTCTATCGATGTATTTATCAAAGACTTTTCCAAAATCTCTCGACCCATGACCATCTTTAGAGAAGAAACACTCCTTTCATTTTTCGGAAAAGATTGCATTCTAGCCTTTTCAAACTTTGAAAAAGAAGTTGGCCGAAGATTCCATTTCTCATTGTCCGAATTGGGTCGAAACCCTTTTGAATCCATGTTGCGATGCAAGTGATTATCGCAATTGGTGCGGGTCTAGGACAAATGATTGGAAGCATTTTCGACAATTCATTGCATGTAAGACGATGACTGAAGCAGAATTAAACTACACAACAACGAAAAAAGAAATGCTTGCAGTTGTTTACGCTTTTGAGAAGTTTCGATCATATCTAATCATGAACAAGAGTGTTGTTTACACGGACCACTCCGCTTTGAAATACCTCTTCAACAAGAAAGACGCCAAAGCACGATTGCTTAGATGGGTCTTTCTTCTCAAAGATATTTGATTTTTAATGTAAGTGATACCAAGGTGCTGAAAAACTATGCAGCCGATCACCTTTTCGTCTTGATAACCTTACGAGAATGCTTAGATCCAAAAGAGATTACCGAGACCTTTCCTTTGAAGACTTAAAATGTGTTAACTTCTTTGAGACAAAGTACCTCGTGGTTAGCCGACTTTGCTAACTACCAAGCGGGGAAATCATTAAAAAAGGATTTCGACTCAAGAGATAAACAAGTTCTTTAATAGATGTTTAACACATTATCTTCTGGGGGTTGAACCTTTTCTTTTCAAGACTTGTGCGGTATCAATAATCCGAAGGTGTATAGATGGCAAAGAAGCTCTCAAAATTCTCGAAGCTTGTCACAGTGGACCCACCGGGTGACACTATGGTGCCAACTTTACCGCCAAAAAGGTTTTTGATGCCGGTTTCTTTTGGCCTATGATTTATAAGGATGCTTACGAATTGATCAAATCTGTGAGCAATGTCAAGAAAGCATCAATCTCTAAACGTGATGACGATGCCTCAAAATTGTATCAAGTTTGTGAAATTTTCGATGTATGGGGTATAGATTTTATGAGACCTTTAACGTGTCTAGAGGTAAACAAAATATTCTACGTAGCCGTCGATTATCTTTCTAATGGGTGAAGCAAAAAACGCTCCCAACACGATGCTATGTGGTAGTTGTTAAGTCTTAATATCCCTTTTCTCCGATTTCGGTGCTCCGTGAGCAATCAAAGCGATCGTGGGATCCATTTTTGTAACGACAAATTTATAAAGTTATGTTAAATATGTGTCACCATCGTATTTGACTCTTAAACCCTCAAAGAGTGGTCAAGTTGAGTCACGAATCGTGGGTCTAAAAAGAATCTTTGGAGAGGACGGTCTCGGAGAAACCGTGCATCATGGTCGACAAACTAGATGATGCATTATGGGCTTTTAAATACCCGCTTACAAGATCTGATTGGATGCCACTCTATCAAGTTAGTCTATGGAAAAAGCGTGTCACTTACCAGTCGGAACTAGAACTCAGGCATATTGGGCTCTTAGCATGCCAACTTTGATTCTCGAGATACGCGGGAAATCACGAAAGGTCCAATCAATGAAACTTAGCGTGCTTCGTGACAAGCTTATGAGAATTCGTAAATCTGAAGGAGAAGCAAGAAACTACACGTTCAAGATAAAAGAAACGGAATCTTCAATGTTGGTGATCAGTCTTGCTTTTCAACTCCGATTTAAGATTTTTTCGGAAAGACTCAAGGTCTGATGGTCGGTCTTTCACAATCTCCGAAGTTTATCCCGTATGGCACTGCAAGTTGTATCTGCCGATGTTCTAATTTCAAAGTTAACTGCCACCGTGTGAAGCACTAACTATGGAGGGGATACACACCATTGGTTATCCGGATCTTAAACTTTCCCCTAAGGACAAACTAAATTCAGGGATAGAGTAGATCTTGCGCGCGGTGAACAAAAACAAGCCGCTTCGTGGGAGTTCACCCCATGCTTATCCTTTTTATTTTCTCTCTATTTTCTATTATCTAATGTGTTGTGTTGAGCGAGGCTTGTACTCTTTCCGATTTCTCGTTGTTGTTCGTTGTTTGTTGTGATTTTTGTAGGATTAACCCAACAATTTCTAAAGACTCTCGTGTCCGGTTGATTTGTCCCGTTTTACTTGAGCTTCTCATCCTTTGTATGAAATTAGTTTGGGGAGATCCGATATCCTTTCATCATGATCGATTCACGTTTATCTTTGCATAATTCATAAACGGCTTAGATTTTCGTAGAGACCCGACTTTAAACCATTGAGGACAAATGTTTCGTTTTGGTTGGGGAAGGGATTCTAACGATTTGATGTTTGCCTTTGCTTAGTGTTTTGGTCTCACGTACCCGTTTCCATACTAATATTGCAAAAATTTTAAAATTTTTAAGTTCTTAATTGTTATACAATGTAAAAATATGTTAGACAAAAAGGTAGGGTTTCCGCTGGTATGAAATAAGAAGGTAAATTTTTGACCCGAACGTACGTGTTGTGTTCTATAGCTTTCTCACCTTAACATAATTAATGATGATAGTTTGTGCTGTCTCATGTAACTTTTAAAAACCATGCTAGACTTGATTCGTTAGTAAATAAAAACTTGGCTAATCTTCAAGTAGATTTTAAATATGCCAGTTGGATTTTATCTAGGGCCTAAGTATTTTGTGAATTTCTTTTGCGAAGAACAAGAAATTGTTAGTGTTAGTTATAAGTCAATGACATTAATCGTAGAATAGTTGGGTTTTCTTTCAAGCTTCATAAGTGTTAATTGTGGCTTTCATCTCCCTTAGCTTGTTTCACCTTTATATATGAATGTTGTAATAAATCGAGTTGTATGGTTTTTGGCGTTAATAATTAGCTATCTAGAAGTTTTTCTTTAGTTCCTTTGTGATTAGGATGCAGTACACATCAGGTATTACTTAATTTGCATACTATGTTGTATCAAATTAGTAAATTTTTGCTTATTCCTTAAAGAGCCTTAGGGTATATGGGATAAGTAGAATTAATAATAATCGAGACTGATAAAAGTTTGCTGTATCTTGCGGCTCACAACGATGTTACAGCCTTCTAAAAAGGTCGTTTGAAGTTACCGAAGTCGAATATATGTTTGCTACTTCTTGTCGGAGGAGTGGCCGTGTTGTAGGCCTTCTAAAGGACTTGATCTGTTTAATAATGTTGCTTAATTTTTTGTTTCGTATTTTGTGCCTTAAAGAGCCTAAGGGTATATGGTGCAAATAAGATTGGTCCATTCATGTCTTAAAGAGCCTTAGGGTATATGACATGAATGGTGCCTTGCTTAAGTAGCCTAATAAAAGCCAAATTTTGGTTGCCTCGATGTGGACTTTAATCTTGATGACATTTGATCTTTTGAAAAGGGCTAGGAGCTAATTATTGCGTTTTTATAATGTTACGTGTATTTTCGGAATTAATAAGTATCGAAACAAAAGTCTTAAAGAGCCTTCGGGTATATGACTTAAGTAAAATCTTGAGATACAAAAGTAGGATTTGCGGGAGGAAAAGTAAGTACACAATTAGTATTTATGAGTAGTGTTAGTGTCATGACTTGTAATTGACAATGATCTTGTTTTTAAGCTTAGCATGGGAAAAGTGAAAAATCGGGGATGATGAAGTTATCTTTTAGACGCTTAATTGTGCTTTTTATTCTATGATCCTTAAAGTTACCAATGAGGTAATGAAAACAATACATTATGTCAACACAAATAAGTTGTAGTTAGGTAGTTAATTATCAAGAAAAATTATAAAAAGAGAAAAATCTTTGAAAATGGGAAGTCGGGTGTTTTATAACTTGTGATCTCTTAACTCTCTCAACAAAAATCTTTGCTACTTTTCAAAGGTTTAGTTTGGGGAAGTTTCAAGGTATTTGGTTATAAGGCATGTGATATTGCGTGAGGACACACAATCGTTTAGTTTGGGGAATTTTGATAAGTGTAGAATACACATATCCGTTTGTACCTAAAATAACCCAATTAAACCCAAAACAGACAAAAAATGGCAAAAATATGCTTGTATTTGTGTTTTGTGTGTGCAGGTACGGATATATCAAAAATCACAAGAAAACAGTCAAAAACGAGCAAGCACGGACACGAGAATCTGAAGAGACCAAAAAGAAGCCAAAGAATCAAAGCCGAAGCCAGAAAAGTCAACCCTCAGTCAAATAGTGGTCAACATGGTCAATAAAAGTCAACAAGACCTAAAATATTCCATTTTAACCCTCAAGGTTTCAGAAAAATCCAAAAATGGTCCCTTAACTTTTATTGGGCCTTAAAAAACCTTAATGGGCTTTCAAAGCCTTAAAATCCTACCCGGATACTAGAAAGGCCCAAAAGCCCAATCAATAAGCCCATTACATTAGTCCAATTCTCTTTTTATAAACCACAGGGACCAATAGTGCTAATTCTAAAAATCCTTTTACACTACAATTGAGTTTTAGAATGAAAGGGACTAGTATTGCCATTTGCTCAAAATTCAAACTGTTTTAACTTTTACAGTTATAAAAATGGTGTCATACCCAAAACATATTCTCATATCTTACCTTTCACCAAGCTGTAAAAAACAAGAGGCTTTTACAATTGAAGGTACATGGAGATTTCAAGGGCCCTATTACACAATGACAGGGATAAATTTGTCATATCAAAAGTCCTAATTGGTCTACTTGAGCAAGGAAGCCTCGTGTATAAGCAAAGAAGCACAAATGAAGATGGGTTTTTACTCTCTATTCACTCACAGAAGTAACACATATGTCACATCACGGATTGCCACGCTGACAATCCGTGTGTGCACATATGTGATCCAACGACCATCAAATGCTCTCAAATGATTGGATGAATTGAATGGTGATGATTGATTGAGGCTTGGGATCCAAGGCAAAGCCTAGAAGCTTCTCCTGGCTCTATAAAAGCACCCACTCACACACAGAAATGTTGGGGTTAGAATTAGGAATAGGAGTAGGATTAAATTAGCTTTTAATTTTTGTTATTTCCCTTAAAATGTAATTCTACCTTTTAAATCTATTGTAATTTCCTTTCATCAAAGCATTGTAATCTGTTTTTATCATCAATTAAATCATCATTTAGTTTTCATAATTTGTCTTTCATTATTAAGCTTTTATAAATTCGTATGTCAACAAATACATCAATGTTTCCTTTACTCATTCAAGCTCTTATTATCTTCCAGTCTATAAGTGGAATTCGTGCTCTTTAAGTCAAATTAATTCTACTTAAAACTAAATTTCTGCATTACCTATGCTTAATGGATTTTGGACTTAAGGAAGGGGAGCTAGCCTTGGAAGAGCTCCCATGGACTTTACTGGCTTATCTTAGGATAAGCCAGAGCTTGTAGATGCTCATTTGAGCTTAATATAGCTTCTGTTTAGCTGAAGAAATTTGTAAGTTTTCATTTAAATTTATGTCTTTAAAATTCTTAGTGTAATTTGCTTATTTGCTTATTATTAGCTTAATCTTCTATCTAGTTGCTTATTTGTACTGATTTCTACTTAGTTGTGCTTATTAATCATATTTAGTCATCTGTTTTTAGCTTTTATAATCTTGCTTTAAATATTTTACTTTTTGTCTTAAAAATCATAAAAAAACAAAAAAAAATCTTAGCATAATCATTAGATCTTAATTTCCTGCTTATTTGCTTATTGTTATTTGATATTTAGGTTGGTAATAAGCTACTTATTATCTGGTAATTAAGTTTGGTTCACTAAAATCTGATTTCATAAGCCTAAATTGAATTTTGTCTTTTTTAAGGAGTGTTTGGTTTAGAGTAGTTTGACCTCTAAAAGTCAAAGTAAATGGGTATTTCTGTTTTGGCCAGATTTGATTTCATCTTTAGTTAAGTTCTGATAAGGTTTAAGGCATTAGTTTTTGTTCTAAAATATTTTGTAGCTAATAGATTTGATCTGTGCACCAGGGGAGCTTTCCCTCTTTTCTTTGATAGTTAAAATCAAATCAAGCCTTCCTAGGCTTGGTTTGAGTTCATCTTTGTGTTCAACCACTCCTAGTGAGTGTGTCTAATGCAGAGTTAACCATCTGAGTAACCTGCAACTTAGATTCTTGCACCTTTGTCAAGTGCATCAGCACTAAGTAAAGTTAATTCTGTCTACCTTTTTGTTCATTTTAAAGTTAGTTAAAATAGGTTTTAGTTTATAAAATTTAGTATACTTATAGATTACACATTAGTATAGATATATTAAAGCTTGGTTTCTCATTTCTAGCTTATTCTCTTAGGTACATTTGCCTCTAAAGTTTACAAAAATTTCTGAAAAACAAAAAAAAACAGTAGTAACCAATCTTAGGTTTTAAATTTGCATTTCTAGATTGTAGTATCTGTTTTTATGATGTTAATTCATAGCTTATAGGAAGGTTATTAAGTTCTCAAGATCTTAACTTCTGTCATAGCTTATTAAAGATTTTAGCCAATTTGGTTTTTGAAGTTTTTAGAGTTTTTCCTAAGTTTGCCTATTTGATCCTCAATTTCAGCTAGAATTAAATGTTTTCTGTTTAAGTAGCTTATCCTTTCTAGTTCATACACATTATAAGCTATCTAGAATAGCTTTTAGTTTTCAATTTGAGCTTATATCAAGCTTTGTGCAAGCATTTAAGTAAAAATGAGCTCAAAAGCCTACATTCTGTAAACAGAACTTCATAAGCTCTTTTAGAGCTTATCTTTGAGTTTAAGCCCATAGTACTTTTGTTAAAGTTGATCTCCCCAGCTTATTCTACAACTTTGGTCTTTTGAGTTTTGAATTTTAAGCTGATTTTAACATCACTTTTTTAAAGCTATTTAGGACTAAAGGTGAAAACGGGTTGGGTCTTAAGGACTGGAACTGTAACTTTTGAGTTTTCTTTGTTACTCAGTTAGTACTTTGTCTGTTAACTGATTTGCTCCGTTAGTCCCTAGTAGTTAAATTTCTTTTATTTTTTCACTTTTATTAGTAATTAGGTTTAGCTTTTAATTAGTTTAATTAGACTTTAATTAAAAAGTAAAAATTAGGGCTTTTATTTTTATAAAATTTCTGCACTTTTTCTTTATTTAGTGTAAATTTTATAAAATTTTTAGGATTTTATTTTTAATAGTTTTATTATTTTTATAGTTTTTAATTAGTTTAAATTTTAGAAAAATCATATCTTTTAATCTAAACAGCAAAAATAGTAATTCCTTTTTCTAAAATTTTCTTTTTACTTATTTCACTTAGGAAAAATATAATTTCAATTATTTTCTATTTTTTTTATTTTTAGGATTTAATTAGAATTAAATAGTTTTTAATTGAAAAAAAAATTCAAAAATAATCTAAAAAATATTTTTAATTTTCTTAAAATTTTCTTTTATCCTAATCTATGTGTAGAAAATTAGTTTGCATTTTTAGAAAAGGGTTGCCCCATTATTTCAATCCGTACGGATCATGGTCGGGAATTTGATAATGAAGTACAATTCGGAGCTTTTTGTGATGCTAATGGCATTACTCATAACTTTTCGGCTCCACGTACTCCACAATCAAATGGGGTAGTAGAACGTAAGAATAGAACACTACAAGAAATGAGTAGAACATTGTTAAATGAACAATCAATTCCTCAAAAATTTTGGTGTAATGCCGTTGACACCTCCACCTACATTCTAAATAGGATTCTTATTAGACCTTTCCTCGGAAAAACTCCTTATGAGCTTTTCAAAGGTAGAAAGCCCAACTTAGAATACTTCAAAGTTTTTGGTTGTAAATGTTTCATTTTAAATACCAAAGACTACCTTACCAAATTCGACCCTAAATCGACCGAAGGTATTTTCTTAGGATATTCCCCTAATAGTAAAGCTTATGTAGTTCTAAATAAAGAAACCATGAAAGTCGAAGAATCTCTCAATGTCAAGTTTGATGAAACTCCTCCTCCTAATTCTCCTCCTTTAGTCGATGATGACTTACTAGAAGTCGACATCATAGAAAACCAAAGAAAAGACTTAGAAGTCAAGGAAAATGAACCATTAAACAAACAAATCTCGAACATCAAAGAATCTAAAGATCATCCCTTAGGAACCGTCATAGGAAACCTAAATCAAAGAACTCTAAGATCTCAAGTTCAAAACCAAAGCAACTTCTTCTGCTTTGTCTCTTCCGTAGAACCTAAAAACATTAAAGAAGCTATACAAGACGAAAGTTGGACTATGGCTATGCAAGAAGAGTTAACTCAATTTAAAACAAATGACGTTTGGTGTCTTGTTCCTCCTCCCAAAAACCAAACTATCATCGGTACAAAATGGGTCTTTAAAAACAAACTTGACGAAAATGGTGTCGTATCTAGAAACAAAGCAAGACTTGTTGCACAAGGATACAATCAACAAGAAGGAATAGACTTCGATGAAACCTATGCCCCGGTGGCAAGATTAGAATCTATAAGAATCCTTCTTGCGTATGCTTGTGCTCATGACTTCAAACTCTTTCAAATGGATGTCAAAAGTGCTTTCCTAAATGGTTTTATAAACGAAGAAGTGTATGTAGCCCAACCTCCCGGATTTGTAGATTTTGAAAAACCTAATCATGTGTTCAAACTCAAAAAAGCTCTCTACGGTCTCAAACAAGCACCCAAAGCTTGGTATGATCGACTCAAAGCCTTCCTCCTTGATCATTCATACACCATGGGCTTAGTAGATAACACTTTATTTACTAAGAAAAAGGATTCACATATCATCATTGTCCAAATCTATGTGGACGACATCATCTTCGGATCAACTTGTCAAGACTTATGTGATGATTTCTCCAAAATCATGCATGATGAGTTTGAAATGAGCATGATGGGTGAATTGAATTTCTTCCTTGGTTTACAAATCAAACAATTCGAAGATGGAATCTTCTTCAATCAATCTAAATATGTGAAAGAAATGTTAAAGAAATTCGGTCTTGAAAACGCCAAACCAATCAAAACTCCTATGTCTTCCGAAACCAAACTCACCCGTGACGAAGAGGGCGAACCCATCGACGACACTAAATACCGTGGTATGATTGGTAGTTTACTCTATCTAACCGCTAGTCGCCCTGATATCATGTTTAGTGTATGTCTTTGCGCTCGTTTTCAAGAAACTCCTAAAACCTCTCACCTCGAAGCTGTAAAGCGAATCTTCCGTTATATCAAAGGTACTTCTCACCTAGGCTTATGGTATCCCAAAGGAACCGGTCTTGAGACTATTGTCTATGCCGATTCCGACCACGCGGGAGACTATGTCGACCGAAAAAGCACTAGTGGTGTATGTACCTTCGTAGGTTGTTGTCTCACCTCATGGATGTCAAAGAAACAAACCGCCTTAGCTATCTCAACCACCGAAGCCGAATACGTGTCCGCCGGAAAAGCTTGTCAACAAGCCTTATGGATGAAACAAGCTCTAGTAGATTATGAAGTTAAATTAAATGATGTACATGTTCTTTGTGACAACAAAGGAGCCATAGATTTAAGCAAAAATCCCGTTCTTCACTCTCGCACTAAACATATAGAAATCCGTCATCATTTTCTCCGTGATAACATTCAAAAGGGTAATATCTCTATCGAAAAGGTTGCATCTGAAGATAATATTGCCGACATTCTAATCAAACCACTTAAAAGAGAACCATTCAATCTTCTTCGACTCGACCTTGGATTAATGGAACCATACTCTTAAAACCTTTCTACTAAGGTCTTTCTCATTTGTGTCAATTCATTCTCTAACTACATTGTCTAATACAAATAAAAATGTTTTTGTATAACTTGTCTCGTGAACGTATTCTTAGAAACACATGGTCAATATGTCGTTTCAAACACGTTCATTGTAGCTACATTAAAAGGAGGCTTAGGGTTTTTCTCTCAAAAATAAAACAAATTTTTCTGTCATCGAGTCAAGAAAAACTGCACCTCCAACATATCAAAACTTTTCTCAAAAACCCTCTACAAAAATCCTGTCTGCCTGATTGCCGGTTCCATTCAAATTTCAAGCCAGTGCCCTCTACAGAATAGCACCGGCATAACCAGCAGACCTGTTCTCTGGTATTAAAATACGAATTTTTCAAATTCAAATTCAAACTTTTCCTCCTTGTCACATCACTTAGACTCTAAATATAGAAGTTGACCTTAGCCATAATCTAATCATTAGATTTTAACTAAGTTAACAAGCAAAACATTTAAGTCTAACTCAAATAGTGCACTATTCTTGCCCATCTTTCTCTATAAATAGTGCACAATTCTTGGCCATCTTCTTCACTCCTACCTCTTGTGTGTTTTCTTTCTTCATAATTCCTAAAGAGAACAAAACTAATCTAAAACGAACCATAAGAATTAGTGTTAGGCCATGTTGCTTTGTCAATCCAAGAACTTCTTCTCCTCCCTATCAACCATTATCTCTACCATCAGACTACACATCGGGAGCTCCACCAACTTCTCCAATAATCTCTCCAACACTATCTCTAATAAAAATTAACTCCAATGAAAATTGCTTGCTTACTCCTAAGTCAACTCCTCCTCCATTGACTACGCCACCACCCGCTCCTACTCAACCATCCAAGCTCACCTCACCGGTAGCTATTAACCTTGATCCCATTGAACTCTTGTTCTCTACTCTACCATCCTCTCCATCTCTACTCGATGTGTTAGGTGATCTTCTACCATCAATAACAAATCCATCACCTCATAGACCATCCTTTGCAACCATTGAACGGTTGGCAAATAAGCCACCTCCTATTCCTCCCATAAACTCTACTTTTCCCTCGCTGACTCCGGAGATAGAACCAACACCTCCTCCTTTCCCTGCACATTGCTTGCCACCTCTACCATCTTAACTCTCACCTCTTCTGCCATTGGGACCCAACAACCCTTTTCCCTTGCTCACTCATGAGATGTATTGTGAACATTGCCAAAGGACTCAAGTCTTGGTCGACAACCTCCAAGGAGAAATGAGATTCATTCTCAACCACATTCTCGACCGCCTAAATGTCATAACGCACAACATCTAATAATAAGACTTAAGTAGTAGAACGAAATAATAAATTCATTAGGAACATTCGTTAAGAATCTCTTGTCTTATTGTAATGTCTTTATGCTCTCTCTAATAAAATTAGTTGTGCTATATTTTTGTCTCTTTACCATTCTAAATTATGTTCAAAATTCGTGGACTTTGACTTTTTTTAAGTCAGCCGGTGCCATTAGCTAACGAACCGGTGCCTTTCATAGGACAGCACCGGCTAGCCGGTACTACAAAGGCCATTTCTACTTCTTGGACCCCTAATTTTTCTTTGTAGGTACTCACAAAGTAAGGGGGAGCATATCTCATTATTTCTAACATATTTTTTTGTAGCATTCATCAAGGGGGAGCTTTCCATCTTGACAATATCTCTACATTTCTCATACATTTGCATTCCATTTTTGTTTTGACAAAAAGGGGGAGAAAGTAACCAAGTTTAAATACAAGTATAATCATCCCTAATATGTTTTGTCATCAACAAAAAAGGGAGATTGTTAATACAAATAAATCGGTTTTAAACAAAATGTTTTTACAATCAACTTAGACCTAGGTTTTATTAATGACAAAACATAACCATTCTAACTCACCATTCTTCTCAAACCTCTTATCATCTCAAAACATGATCTCTTTACTATCTCCCATCTTTGTAGAAAAACACATGCAACTTGAAAAAGTACACAAATCTTTTTAAACCCTAACTTTACACAAAATCATCTTACACTTATTAATTTAATTATTTCATTTAGTGTATAATCAAATGCAGCAAATCCAAGGAAAATCTCATAAGATTACACAAGATTTCTCAAGATTTTGCAAATCAAAATCCGGATTTAGTTACTGTTTGCCGGTGCCATTGGTAAACAGCACCGGAAGAACCGACCTACAGTTAAATGTTTGGCTATAAATACCAAGCCATTTCTCATGTTTTGACACACCTTTCTCATCTAATCTTCTATCTAATCAACTGATCTCTCTCTCTATAGCATCTCTTCTTCTAATTCTTGTGTAGGTAATTCACTTTAAGAAAGGAATTGCCAAATACGCGAAAGTTTCAAGCACGCATCAAAAGTGTCTTGATCTTGATTCTTCTTCTTACTTCTTTTAAAAGATCATCTTGCTGTGATTAATTGTTGTATTGTTAGTTGTACATCAAGTGTAGTTGTGTTATCATCGATTCTCGTGTGTGAGAAATTCGGTGATCATCTTTGTAACCTATAGAAGTGTACCATTATTGTGAAGGCTTCTCCGCCAAGTGAAAGGATCTCGGTGACTAGTGTTTAACAAACTCTCGAGTAGGTGACTCAGGGAGTGGAGTAGGGCAAGGAAGGTGTCCTTGTAGCCGAACCACTATAAATACTTGTGTCTCGGTAATCTCTTTCTATACTCTGTCTTTTCTTTACTCTTACATCTCTTACTTATTAATTGTCAAACATCAATATCTAGATCACTTCACAAAAAGTTTCAAAAGTGTTAAACAAATCTAAAAAGATCAAAAAATCTTGGAAAAACTATTCAATCCCTTTAGTTTTCCAAAAAACATTTTGAGCAGTATTAGTGAAAATAGTTTACAAACCTACCGCTTTGACGCCACTTGTTGTTCCCTTTGAAACTAAGTCAAATTTAACTACAAAGTTAACTTTAACCTAGCTCATGCTTCTAAGGAATGTAATGAAAGGTTTTGTGAGATAAAATACTTTAAAGTAAAGAACAAAACTTTTCAAC
>BQNB010145349.1:0-11566 GCA_026074375.1 Tanacetum coccineum
TAGTAACAAAATAAGGCTTGTTCATGGAGTTGGAGTCTTGTGGAAACAGGTCTTTCGAGTTCACCGATGATGTTGTCTAAAGGATGATCCTTGGTCTATTTGGTAACGTGTTCTGAGTTAGGAGCAATAGTATGCAAAATGGTAGGAATAACATTCGAAGAAGAAGATGCTTCAGAAACGTTTTCTGGAATTGGAATACCAAAGAATGGATCGTTATTCATGTGTGCAACATCTAAGTCATGATTGTCTTCTTCAACATCGTTAGGAATGACAGGAGATTAAGTTTCGGGTGTTGTTTGTGAGTTACTAGGTGATGGTGCATCTTGGTCAACAGTTGTTGAGGAAGGTGAACCGGTTGATGCAGAGGGTTTTAGAGCTACTACTTCAGCAATATGAGCAATGACTTCAGGGGATGGACGATCAACACTTGGTGGAGGGTTGAGTAATTCATCAAACAGTGGTTGAAACAAAATATCCCAATCAGTTCTTGAAGGTAGTACAAACGGTGTTGAAGGAGGGTTTGGCACGAGTCCTGAACTGATTGTTGCAGGAGTCATTTCATGAAGTGCGGGTCCTGAACTGTTGTGTTCAGAAGTCATTACTGTCAGCTCATCAAAATCTACATGAATTGTTTCAATCATTCGTCTGATACGTCGGTTGTAAATTCGAAACGCTTTCTTTGCGGGTGAATAGCCAATGAAAATACCAATATCAGCTTTTGGTTGTAAATTACTCAAGTTCTCACTATCATTTGTCGGATAGGAGAGTGCCTTAAATACGTGGAAAAATGATTAGTCGGGAAGTTTGTCATGTAAAAGCTCATATGGGGTTTTATGGTGACGACGATGTATGATGGAACGATTTTGGGTATAACATGCGGTAGCAACTGCTTCTGCCCATAAGAATAATAAAGCTTTTGCATAAATTAACATTCTATGGGCAGCTTCAATTAGCGTACGATTACGTCTTTCAACGACATCATTTTGCTGTGGAGAGCGAGCAACAGATGTTTCATGAGAGATGTCAACATTCTCATAATAAATTTGATTAACAAACTCAGTTCCATTATCTGTTCTGATTCGTTTGACAGGCATTTGAAGCCGCACTTGGATCATGTTGAGAAACTTGATTATGAAATCTAGAGCTTCATCTTTTGATCTTAAGCACTTAACCAATGTAAATCGAGAATAATCATCAAGAATGACGAGGATGTACTTCTTTTCATTAACACTTGTGACATGCATTAGTCCACAAAGATCCATGTGCAAGAGATATAATTTTTCTTGGTTGGTGTCTTCAGATTTAGGTTTATGGGGTTTCTTCTTGCTTTTGCCCATTGCACATGCAGAACATAAATGGTCCTTTTCAAACTTTAGCTTAGGGAGACCTCGAACAAGACCGTGTCTAGCTAAATGGTTGATTGCACCAATGTTCAGATGAGACAGATGTCGGTGACATAGCCAGGACTTAGTCTTTGAGGCCTTTGACAAGAGACATATAGGAGAGGACGCCATCATATCTCCAAGAGACAGAGTATACAGATTATTTCCTCGAGATCCGATCAATAGATCGACACCTTCTAGATTACAAATGAAGCAGGTGTGTTGATGAAAAGCAACTTCAAGGTTCGAATCACAGAATTGCCCAACGGAGAATAAGTTGTGTCCAAGTCCTTCCACGTAGTGTACCCTTGTTGTAACATTCCCTAATATAATATCACCATTATCCCAATAATCTTTGCCAAGTGATTAATTTTCGAATTTGACTGTACCAAAATTTATTGATGATATTGGTGAGTGAGTAGAATCTGCGTCATATGGTGCAGCATGGATGTGCTAAAATACCAGAGAACAATTTAGGCATGACCTGCATCTCATCAAGAGATGAAGATGGGAAATCGGAAACTATGGATGCCCCAAAGATGATTGGGTTCCTTTTTTTGTTAGTGTGTGTGTGTGTGAGTAGTAGGAGATATGATAGATTTGCTAACAGAAAACATTAGTTTTAGATTTTCTTAGGTTTCTGTGAGTAAACCAAAGTTACGACAGGTTAGATGTTTCATATTTAGAAGTCAGTTGGTTTCCTAAGGGGCCTTAGTAGGTTTGGTATCGTTAGTTAAAGGGCACGCATTTCTACTATAGTGAGGTTTTTCTTCTACGACAGTAGGTCTTAGAATATCCAATATTGGTAAACACCTTTCCTGTTGGTTTCCAAACTTTTCTCTTTGAATTTTTCTTAGCGGATTTAGATTTTATACGAGCATTCACATTATTGATAAAATCAAGAACACACAAATCATGATTATCATAAATCATGCATCCATTACAACTTAAACATATTTAAGTCAGAATTAGCATTAAGCTTAGAATGCTACACATTAGCAGTTCCTTTAGGTGCAACAACGCAGTCTTTATTTTTCAAACTAGATTTAACTTTCCTAGGGTGGGCTTTTACTTTATTCTTCTGAGTACTACTTGGTGTTTACTGAATCTTATCTTTCTTTGTATTGTCCTGAAGGCTGTGATCGCTCAGCTCACTTAGTAGTTGGTTTTACTCTGTAGAAGACAACATAGGTTTGTTAGAAACTAAGTTTGATGAAGAAACTATTTTTGTTTTGTGGTTTCTTGAGGATGTGACGGGCTCAGTGAATCTAACTCTTTTGTCCTTGTTCTTTAGGGTCATAACCACTAATTTTTCACCAGAATTGTTGATACCAGGGCAGGTTTTACTGATGTTTGTAAGCAAATCCTGAATTCGTTTAGTATACTACAGGCAGATCTCTAACGGAATGAGTAGTAGATAATTAGCTGTTAACAATGTTCTACTAGATCCTAAGAACTGTTAGCCTGCTTCCTAAGTGTGCTTAATAAGGCAGAGGTAGATGGTCTATTATTCAATATTTTTAGGGTTATGGTTTCACTTCAGTTATTAGAATCTCTGGATTCAGTAGTGTGTTTCATTTACCCATTATTAACTAGAGCTTTTCCTTTAAGTTTCCTTAAATCATCCTTGAGAGCTGTAATTACCAAAACTTTTTCCTGAAGACTAGCATTTAAATCAGAGATTTCCACAGACTTTAGATTGACTTGATTAATTAAATCATCACATTGTTCTTTTGATCGAATACGTGCTGGTTTAATCGAGTCATAAAGTTGCTTATAGGTCTGTTTCAAATGCTCATTCTCAGCAATAAGCTTTGACACCCTATGATCCAATTCAATATTTATTGTTTCAATCTCCTCTAAGTCCTTTTTAATCTTATCCTCATTCATTTTTCCACTTAGAGATTTAATTCTCTCTTTCAACTTCTTTATGACCGTGTCTTTCTCTTGGGACTGAGCTTTCAATTCATTTAATTCAAACAATTGATCAAAACTTGGAGCACTTTGATTTGAAACAGAATTGTCCCTTTGAAAAATTTCCTGATTAAGTTGAGTATCAACTTCTAAAGAGATGCAATGTTTTTCAAGAGTGGTAAAACTTTTGAACAGTTTATCGTAAATCTCTTTTTCAACAAAATCCTTTTTGTTGAGAAGCTCAGTCTCAAGTTTTAGACACTTTTCACATTCATGCACATTCACAAAAGCATTATCCACAGAAGAATTCATAATTATGTTCACAATATCTTTGTTAATGACTTGTTCCAAGAGTCGTTCATTTTCGTTCAAAACTTGATTCATTTTCACTTCAAATGTTTTTGACTCTAAACGATGTTGTTCCACAGCCTGTTCCATTTGATGGAAGACATTTTGGACTTCAGAAAGTTCATCAATCAAATATTGATCGAATGTATTAAATAAGTCCTTCAGAGCTTTTACAAATGGAATTATTTCATCCCTAAAACAAGCTTTTGTATGTTCGAACCCCCACAAGCCCTCAGTGATGGCTGTGGGTGTAGTTCTTTCTTTGACAACCACGTCAAAACCAGCAAGATGGTATTTAAGTTTCTTTAAACTCGTATTAACCATGCTGACTTTAGGAAGTTCTTTTGGAACCTCAACTTTGGTGGGTCTACTAGAAAGAGTGGGTTCTGGAGAATTCACAGAATTCTTAGACCAAAAGGCTTGTTCAGCAGATAATTCAGTTTGTGGAACAAATCGTGTTACAAAATCTTGAGAAAGTTGGTTAAGAACAGCATAATCGACTGGTGTAGTATTGACTTTCTTTTCTAACATCATAGGATCCTTTTGTTTTAAAAGCATTTTTGAACGACTCTCTTCAGCAAGCATTAGGGTTTCTTCGGAGTCAGGAATCACAATAGCACTCGTATTCTTAATGACATTACCATCATAAAGCTTTGGTTCCAACTGCTGAGCTTTCTTTAGATAGAAAGGATTTTGAAAACCTAGAGCTTGTTTAGTGGTATGATCATAGAAAAACTGAGGTTTCGTCAACATGTGAACAGTTTGTGCGGATTGATCTCTTTTAAAAACAATATTATCTAGCTGTTTGATCCTCTTTTCTAACGCAATCTCTCTATCGATGTTCCTAGATTCTTCTTTCTTAAAATCATTTTTGAGAAGAGTAACTGTTTGCATTAAAGATTCCTTTTCTTTTAAATGTTCAGAAAGAGTTTGTTTAAGACGATCAATCTCTACAGACTGTGCACTTAAATCTGAAACGTTATCATTACTCCTTAAATCAACATTTTGTCCTTCTTTCAAAACTTTAACTTGTTCCTTGTATCTTTCAAGCTCAACAGTTAAAGTATCATTAACACTTTTATTGTCCATATTTATCTTGGTACAATTAACTACTTGGGTTTTCAGTTATTCAATCAGAGATAATATCAGTGCATCTTGTTATGCAGAGGAGTTAGAATTCTAAACAGCTGCCTGTTGTGATTCAATCACATACTAAGAATAAGAAATGATATTGCTATCACTGGTTATCTCAGTCTCTGAGTGGTTCACAACATTTGACTGTTCAGAAGACGGCATCGCCTGCACAGCTTGATTGATCATATTATTATTCATATTATCATGATTGTGTACCTCAGCAAGAGCATCTGAACCATAATGAGATAAATTCGCCATGAGAGCAACTTTGGCAGTGTTGAGTTCATCACAATCAGAGTCATATGCATCTAAATCATCAGCTTGATAAGCAACATTGTGAGTAATGACAGTCTGTGTGGCTTGACCTTCTGGAATTCCTGGATCTGCCAAAAATGCAAGTTCCTCCTCATGTAGAATTTGACCACTTGCTTGAGCTTGTACCAACAACACTTTATCCTTAAACCATGTATCATCACGTTTCCTCTTAGGTTTAGTGCACTGTTTGGACATGTGGCCTTCCCTTTTGCAGTTGTAACAGATAACAGTCCTTTGTTTTCCAAAATTGCTTCTACTTGCTCCTGAAGTGTATGTCCTTGTAGTATCCACAGCTAAAGAAGTTTGTCTCCCCTGAATTGGTTGTAAGGTTACTCTTCCATTATTAATGGTAGCTTATTGCATAGGGTTTAACAAATTCCTCAACTGATTATTGGTAGTAGGGTAGCGGGAAGTGACAACAGCAGTCAAGAAAGACATCATGTGATTGATGGCATCAATAGGATCATCACCTTTTTGGAACACTGGAACAATTAGACCCGAGTCTTGTTGGGAAAATTTAGGTTGTTGGTTAATTGAGGGAGCATATTCCAATTGAGGTATGGATGATGATGGAGAATAAACGTTGTGGTGAATTGATGATTGATAATCATTGGATGGTAAAGTATGAAAGACGTGTTGATGATTGATGAGTTGAGTATTGTTGAGATTGATAAGGTAATCCATACTGTGGAGACTGATATGGTGAAACTTGTGGTTGAAATTGAGTGTTTTGGTAAGAGTTTTGATGAGTTTGATAAGGAGACTGGGTCATCTGATGGGTTACAACCAAAGCAAGCGGATCTGAGCTGCGTTCATGCATTAAACGAACCTCATTTGCATGAAATTCATGTTGTCCCAAGTAAGCATGAAGTTGATCAACGTTAGTTGTATGCAAATCCTGAACCAATTTGACATCTGTCACAAATTTGCTCCACTCAGGAGGAAGAGTGTTCAAAAACTTGGTGTTCACTTCAAATTGTTCCAGTTTCATATTGTAAATGTTCATGTCATTGAGTAGCAATGAAAATCTCAAGTATAACTTACATAGTGTTTCCCCCTTCTTATAAGCAAACTTATCGGATTCATCATAAAGCTTACACTTTCTTTCCTCTTTCGTCAATGAAGTTCCTTGCATGAGAAGTTGAATTCTTGCCCAAAGTTCCTTGGCGACTTTAAGATTGCTAACCAATGCATAGACCTCAGGTGGTAGTCCTTGGAGAATGATATTTATTGCCTTGATATCACACTCAGCTTGAATTGCTTCCGTAGCAGATAACTCAGAATATTTCTTTCGTCTTGTCACTCTATTTTCTTCAATTGAAGGCCATATGAGTGGACCATTTTTAACGGATTCAAGAATCATTCTTCCATGTTGTCTATTCATCATATATAGCTCCATTCTACTTTTCCAAGAATCATACATATCTTTTTCCAACATGGGTGGACGATTGTCAGCACCCGAAAGAATTGCTTTGTCAACAAGAGTCGTCATTGAGAAATTTGTATGTTAAAAGATTATTGTCGGATTGAACGGTGATAGAAAGAAATTGTGTTTGATTAAGGTGTCTTTTATGTATTTGAATTCTTGAAACTACACGGGATTTTACAATTCTTGACAAAACCGGGAAAACAAGTTAATGTTTCACGGGATTTTATAAGTCAAAGAGATAAACCGTATAATTTAGAAATTTGAGTAGTTTGGTTTCAATTAAACTTGACTAGTTTGGTGGTCTATGAGAAATAACTAGTTCGGTCTTCACTGAGAATAACTAGTTCGATTCCAACTGTGATATAACTAGTTCGGTTCTAACTGTGAAATAACTAGATCGGTTCAAACTGTGAAACAACTAGATCGGTTCAAACTGTGAAACAACTAGATCGGTTCAAACTGTGAAATAACTAGATCGGCCTTCACTATGAATAACTAGTTCGGTTCCAACTGTAAAATAACTAGTTCGGTCTTCACTTGAAAAAACAACTAAATCGGTTGTCACTAGAGTAAACTAGTTCGGTTCACACTTGAAAAACAACTAGATCAGTCTCATGAAACCCACATTTTCAAAACTTAAAAAGACACGTTTTTTACGATTGTTTTTCGAAAAATTTTGTACCAAAAGAGTTACTAAGCCTATGGGGACAAGAAAAATAAAAACTTTAAGGTTTTTAAGCCGGAAAATTTAAAATCAAGATTTTGACCTTTATAAAGCTAATGAACCCAAATGACACAAAATAAGAAATTTTTCTATGAATCTAAGCACATACACCTATATCCAAGGATACTAGATCAAAGCTACATATGTAGATGATCTTTTAGTGTGAATCTAAGCTTAGAAAAACCAGAAAAAAATAAAAAAATTCGAATGGTAATAAAGGAAAACTACACGAAAAAATTTAACAA
Source organism: Tanacetum coccineum (assembly GCA_026074375.1). NCBI lineage: Eukaryota > Viridiplantae > Streptophyta > Magnoliopsida > Asterales > Asteraceae > Tanacetum > Tanacetum coccineum. Next base: position 7,492 of record BQNB010145349.1, read on the forward strand.
ACACAATATCTAAACACACCACTCCATGGCTCTTGATACCAATTAAAGACTAATTAAATAACATACTAGATGAGAGGGAAAGAGATTGTTTAAGTGAGAGAGAGAGGGTTGGATGAACACTTAGAGAGGGAAAGTAAACATATATTAATGTGTGTAAAAATGAGCAACCAACCACCTCTCCAAGGCATGAAGAGGTGTTTATATACTTACAATGGATGGTGGGCTTGGGCTTGCATGTGTTTATCCATGGGCCTTTAGCTAACTAACTATGTAAGTTTTCAAAAATTACTTAACGAGCTAACGATAATTATCTATGGAAGCGACCGACACTTTCTTAGGAATTTCGTATTCCTAACAAAAAACGTAAAAAAACATATAAAATGTCAAAAAGGTTAATTAATTGCAATTTGGGCAAGATTTGCCAACTCTACAAATAATGAGGAAGTGGTTAGTGTGAGTTTTAGTAAATTTACACTTTTTGTCCCTTCATGTTTTTTTTAATCTTAAATCTTGTTTTTTTAATCTAATGAAATTGATGGTCTAAATTTGTCCCTTGGTATGTAGGGAAAATTAGTATGCAAAATAACTCACCTCGTATAGTATTTCTCATTCTTTTAACTTCTAAAAACATAAATTAGAATTGAAGTCATGCAAATAAAAAATTATGCATGTGTTAATGGTGAAAGGATTTAGGCATTCAAGTGAATTTTCTTATTATTTTATAAATTATTATATATGTTTTTGTCGAGTCATTTTATGATTGATTTTTTTCCTTCTGTTTTTTGTAGTCCTCTTTCAAATGGTCCACCAAAGTTCAACTACAAATGTATTAAATAGTTATTGGGGAAGTGATGAACACATGATTTGTAATATATGAAAAATTCTTGGATTACTATTTTGCTACATTAGGAGACTTTTTGTAGCAACAAGCAATGTACATGCCTCTTACTATGTTAATCGTTGGTGTAATTTAAATGACACATGAACATGTTAGATGTATATGTTTTTAGTATATGTGGAGTTGGATAATCAACAATTTAGGTGCACAAAGTGATCAAAGTTATGGATATTTTTGAATTTTATATTTATCGTCCAAAGTTAGTTCTGATTACATTGGTGCAACATTAGCAATAATTATTAGCAAGTATTTAATGCTCAACATTATATTGTGTTTATTTACATCTACTTAGTATTATCTATATTATTATTAAGCGAACTCGCCCGTCGGGCAGGTTATGTTATTAGTGTGTGTGTGTGTGTGTGTATATATATATATATATATATATATATATATATATATATATATATATATATATATATATATATACACACACACACATGTATATACATGTATATATATGTAATATATATGTATATAAATTCGGTTTCAGTTCAGGTTGTCAAACCCATATCTAACCTGGAAACCGAATTGGTAGTTCGGTTCGGTTTTAGCAAATTCGGTTCTATTATTAGTTTGGTTCGATTGTTTTCGGTTCAGTTCGATTTTGTTTTTTAGCTTTTTTGGTTTTTCTGCTCACCCCTAGCCGATTAGATCAACTAAACAGTAAATACCAAATTGGACTAAATAATAACTTGGGTTGAATCAGATATTTCAATCTCATATTTTGTAGTTTGGGCTTTTCCAAATTGGCCAATAAGCTATCTTATTACAAATAACCTAATTATAAGGCGTAGTTGTTACTATCTCCGGCCTAATATTATTGTTCATTTTTTCTTTTTAGTATGTTTTAAAATAATTGTCCACTACTAAAATAATAGTTAGATTTGTTTATGTTTACCATATTACCCTTACTCCAAATTGATATTTACAAAAATAAAAGAAAACACTAATTAATTATCAAATGGCCCATCACACGGCTCATCAACTTGATCTCTCAGAGGAACCGTATGTCTGAACATGCCTGGAAAGAGAGTGTAAAATAGACCTTTTTGCCTTTTGTAAAAACCAAAACAGTAATTAATGCATTTTCCTTAAACCGTATATTTTTTGTTTGTGGATAATAATTTTGGGACGGATGGAGTAATTTGTTATAGGTTTTGTGCAACACACAACCTGCAATTACTACCACCGTCCAAATCAGTGCAACACAAAGAAAAATCAGTTCTTCAGCGTCCAGTTCCAAAGGGTTAACTGGGTTAAGAGGCAGTCAGATTTATTCACCACCTCTTATAGAGTCAGAGGACATACATCTTACCGGGTCTTATTGAAGATGAAAAAACAAACTATATTGTCTGTCCGCCTCTGACCGGTAAGAGTCAGAGCTTGGTCATATATTTTTTAAAGAAGCAAACACACCCTAAGTTAGGGTTACATGAATTAAGAAGGTGAATTGGATGGATTTAGGGTTGAGTTTTATAGAGAGAAAGTAGTGGGGTGATAGTGGCAGGAGTGCTTTATGAATTCACAGACGTTGTGTTCTCAAGTTTTTTTTTAAAGAAAAGAAAGGTATGGTAAGGTAAGGTAGAGAAGGGGAAGAGATGATAAGAAAAATTGCTACTTTATTTTGTGTTCTCTAGTAATAAGGAAAAGAAAAAATAAAGCAGATAATATTTACATATATACCCTTTCAAGAATAAATACATAAATGAATGTCTTACACGAATTGTTGGGTGACTGTTAATTCATAAAGCATAAATTTATAAATTAAATGTATAAAAATTCATTGAATAATCATAAACAATTGGTTTTTGTGAAACCAACAATCATGGTTTGCTTTTTTACTCGCAAAGAACATGGTATATGATGATTTACACCTTAGATTCAAAAGCTATTATATTTTAACAAAATTAATAAAGTGAGCATAACTAAACATTACTATCATGTTTCTGAGATGAAGCATAGATTAAAAACGAATACCTATTTTCTTGAAAAAGTCAAAGCATGTGTGATGTGTATTATGAAGTGTAGAAAGAAGAGGTTAGGTCAATAGGGTTCAATTTGTAATTTTGTAAAAAAATTAACTGCTACATAACTCTTTCCTCACCTTGCCTTCCAATTTTGGACGGATCATGTTTTGAAACAAAATACATTGAGGTCCCTTTCTTTTCCCTTCCCCTCCTCCTTCCCTCCCTTTCACAAAAAACTTAAGAACACCATTTATTTATGTTTTCCTTCATGTTCCTTTCTTTTCTTTTAAAAAAACTAGAAAACACAGTGAGAGTGAGTGGAGGAGACGACTTGTTTTGGAAGAAGTGGAAATGTTTGCATTTTAGTATACGTGAATTAAAAAAGACAATAAAATAGGTAACCAATTAAATTTTAGATTAAATCTCCACCGTTAGATCAAAATAATATAGATGATGGGGTTGTGTCTCTTAGTTTGCACCAAAATAAGAGTTTTCGTTTGAAAATTTTTCTTACATTTAAATGTTTGATAGTAGTTTACTTTATTTAAATTTTCTTATTTTGGTTCAAACATATAATCAGAGAAGGATAAAATTATTGATAAAACTAATCGTATGCAAGCGAAATCGATGTTGTAACAACGGCAAATACTTTACTTGTGAGATCGTGATTCTACTTGCGTGTGGCTTTTGAAATACAAAGTGAATGTTTTTTAAATGAATATAGTGTGTGTTTTTTAAAAGTTGTCAAATTAAGATACGATCAAGATTAAGGCGTATTAAGTGATACTTAGGGGTAGTTTATGCAAACAACATTAACTTTAAGTTTTCAGATTTAAGATTTTTTAAAAAGAAATAAACCTTTTATAAGTAATATGGATATGGGGTTGGTTATTGATACACCTTTAAAAGTGATACCAATACCCTCTTAAAAGATTTTATTATTTTTATTTTTGTTATTTTATAATTTTGTTTGTATTATAAAACTGTGAAATAAAAAAACAAAACAGAAAATATAAAGTTTGATAAGTTAAAAGTATTAGGGGTAGTGGTGGTACTTTTATGCTAGGATGTACCAATATATAAAACATTCGTATCAAATACTCTTTTATGTTCTGATAAACCTTTTCTATAACACCTCGTGTTTTAGGTCATTGTACGACATTATGTAATTCACAATTCATTTTTAGGGTTTTACGCGTTTGCTCTT
>BQNB010145351.1:0-16728 GCA_026074375.1 Tanacetum coccineum
TTCCTTATATTTTCGCGAACAAGGTTTATTACCTATGTCGTGGTCCATTTTATATATCAAGGTTCTTGTTTGCGTTAGCTTTTACATTTCTATCACCACGCAAGTTATTAAACGAATACAATGTGCTCATAACACGTTCATTTTATGTTTATCATGAGTGTTTTCACGCTAGTATATCGTATGCACATACACTTGACTCCTAGGCTAGTTTACAATAAACGAATGCGCAAAATACAAGGAAATAAGTTGTATACAACTTACAAAGGTCTTATAGCTCGAGAGGTTTAAGGAGTGGACGTGTAAATTGCTTAACCCGTAACGCGTATACCTCCTTGTGGATGCTTGTTGGAGGTTTGAGACTCGAACACAAAGAAAGGAGGGTTGGAGGCGTGTGTGTGTTAACAAGAGTGTAAAAGGGTAGTATATGAGTGCATATTTATAGGTAAGAAGTCTAGTTAACTTTCCTAGTCCACACCCAAACCGAATCGTGCCCTAGAGGGCGGTTTTGAGGGGTTTTAGATGATCACACATAGTATTTAGCTAAACCACTAAGTACATGTATTAATGAGCTAAAGATGTACAAGATTTTTACTTAGCTAGGAAATCTTATGGGTTTGTGACTTGATCCTTGGTTATCCGCGGCATCAAGAGAGGAAAAGGAGAGAAGTGAGTATTATCCCTTGGATAATTAACTAGTAGGAGACATTAGGTCACTACATTAATTAACTCTTGTATGTACTAGTACTTTTAAGATCATTAGGAAGATTGTGCTAGCTAATGTATCACCAAGGACGATTTTTATGTGAGTTCACTTGCCACATTCGGCATTAAAGTGATATAAGTACAAGACTTGATTAAATTTCGACTTTAGGTTTTCAAAGTGGGTATTGGTTTGAGTCTAGGTAAGTCTAGGTATTTCCGGGGTACGACTAAATATATTTTATCGCGAAACGTAACCCTTTTACGTGACCAATAAAAATAAAATGCGCAAAGTACGTGGTTCGTGGTTATGTATATACTTATATAGCAACCCTAATACAGATCCTAACCGAATGCCCTTGACCAAGGCAAAAGGTCAAATTCCACAAAAGGATAAAATACACAAGATAGAATCAATGATAAAAAGATTCCGGAAGAGATATTCCCGGGTCGTATGTCCCAACGAGGCTGCAATTGAAGGTAATCCTGGTTTGATGAGAAATTGAATGATGGAGAATATTTACTATTTTGGGATTGACAATCCCCGTTCGGTAGGTGATTATTATCTATCACCGGACCAGAACGTATACCATGTCGGATTTGGGATGTTACGGGTTAGACGGGTTAAAACATCATTCACGGGCATTCATTGGCAATATATTGCATTCATACATGTCGAGCTTCAGTGTCATGAGCTTAGGAAAACGTAATTACTTTTTATGATGTTTGCATTTGTTGCTTAATCATACACTTGGAAATCTTGCGGTCCTACTATTGATTTACATAAACCTATGAATTCACCAACTTTATGTTGATATTTTAAGCATGTTTTTCAGGTCAATAAGGCACGAGGTGCGATGATACATTGGAAGTCAATAATTGAAGAGTCAACATTTAAGATTTGGGGTCTTATTACATTTTGGGGACAATTGTTATAAACCGGAATCTTTATTTATATTGTTGAACAATTTGAAGCCATGGGCTTATGTAACAAACAAGTATTTTGTTAATCCAATGTATCTTTTTCAAACGACACGTTTAGTGGTCGTTCTCATATCTTGTGCTATTGATCTATGAAGTAACGCCCTCGGATATTCAACATTCCGCTGCTACCCAGATTTAGGGGTGTTACAGATTGGTATCTAGAGCCAAGGTTATAGAGAACCAGGTCAAAAGTTTTTGTCTAGACTATAACCATTTTCAAACACTGTATTTACAAATGGGATTTGCGAGGGACATACATACATTACTTATTTGCATCCAAGATATATGCTTACATGACATGCATTATTTTAGCATTAGTAGTTACTAAGTGCTTACACGATTTATTGATGTACGTGTATATAAATTATATTACGTATATTACTATAAGACTCTTATAATTAAAGCTTATAGACATGTCATACCGATCTTATTTCTAAGTAATACTTATATAAGTTATTTTTGCTTTTTGCAGTAGTCATGTCTTTGCATCATATGCGGTTACCTACACTTCCGTCTACACCGACTCTGAGCCCGGCAGAGCCTTCTGGGGAGCCGCTGATGAGGAGATATCTGAGGGAGGCATCCCATGGGTCATCTTATTAGGATACGATAGACTCCCGATGCAGCCAGTAGCCCCACCATCACCGGATTATATACCAGACCCATAGGATCCACAAACACCACCAGTTCCTCAAGACGAGGATGAGCGTAAGCCTCTGTTCGTACAGGCACATGATCCTGACTACGTGCCAGAGCCTATATACCCTGAGTATATACCTTTGGAGGATGAGCATGAGTTTCCAGCTGAGGAGCAGCCATTACCTCCTGTTGATTCACCTACTGCTAAGTCACCCGAATATGTTACTGAGTCAGATCCCGAGGAGGATCCAGGGGAGTACGAGGATGATGAGACAGAGGATGGTCCGGTTGACTATCCTATGGATTGGGGAGATGATGGAGATGATGATGACGGCGATTCATTTAGGGATGATGCTAATGATGAGGATGAGGATGATGAGGACGAGGAGGAGGAGGAGGAGGAGCACTTATCTTCGGCCGACTTTGTTGTTGTTGTACCTGCTGATGAGCCTATTTCCCTACATGAGGGAACAGAGCCTATTATACCACCACCCTCCACTGACATTACTATTGGGGCTAGGATTACCGTCCGGCCTCAAGCTTCCATATCCCTCCTACCAGAGGCAGAGGTTGAGAAACTTCTGGCCATGACTACTCCATCACCATCACCACCTATCTCACTATCACCTCCCTCTACAGGGGAGCGCCTTGTTAGATGCATGGCCCCACTTGTACATTTATCACCACCACCTGTGCCATCACCCTTACTACCATCATCTAGGTGTCCAACCCAAATCTAGACACTTAGGATAGCATCCACTCAGGCCCTTATTGATGCAGTTACTGTCGCATTACCATTACCTCCACTAACACCACTACCACCATCCCTATACATACCACCACCTGTTGACCGTAGGGATGATATTGAGTCTGAGCAGCCACCTCGCAAGAGGTTGTGTTTTTCCACCCTAGGCTCCAGATACGAGATCGGGGAGAGTTCTACTGGTAGACCTATCAGAGGTTGGGGGATAGATTATGGGTTTGTTAGCACAGTAGATGCTGAAGAGAGGCGGCAGGGGATTAGAGATGTTGGGTATGACATTAGGGATACTTGGGTAGATGCGGCAGGGGCAGTTCCTGAGATAACACCTATGACCGTGGAAGAGGTCAATACTAGGGTCACAAAGCTTGCTGAGCTCTATGAGCATGATACACAGGACTTGTATGCCTTACTAAAGGATACTCAGGATAGTAGGTCTTGTATATCACAACAAGTCGATATGGACTCGCAGCGGGTCGACTTACTTATGGGGGATAGGATGACTCTCCAGGAGACAGTATGGATGTTGGAAGAGGAGGCCTATGCTTCCCGAGAGGCTTGGGCTCACTTGATAGGATTGAGTTAGGAGACTCATCACGAGGTTTAGACCCATCGTGATCATGTGTATGCACACAAGACCCATATCCAGTCACGCCAAACACAACTATAGCTGTAGGGTAATCTTATTCAGACACAACATCAGGTATATGAGACTCGCTTTCAGATGCAGCAGACTGAGTTAGCAGCGCTTCGAGAGACTGACCGTAGGCGTCAGGCACAGATGGTAGAGACTCTCTGTTGAGTCAGATTATGGGTGTCCCGGGTTAGACACCTGCAAGGGCATTCATCCATTGTTGGTAATTGTTAACGCTTCGGTGTCATGAGCTTAGACAATAGTAATGCAATTTATATGACTTTGTATCTGTTATATTGTCATATGTGGATGAAATCTTGTGATTTATAAACACTACATTTTTCTGCTTAAACAAACCTATGAACTCACCAACTTTATGTTGACACTTTAGCAATGTTTTTCTTAGGTGTTAAGAACGAAGATGCTATATGAAGTCTCATGCATTGCAGTCATTTCCTGTTATCTGAAGATCACTTGTACTATTTAAAAACGATGTCATATCGTCTATTTTTATGCTTCTGCTGAATGTTTAAACAACTTATTATTTCCTAATTCAAGTGATCAATTTTCTTAAAACGTCTCATATAGAGGTCGTTCTGTATTGCTTAGAAGTATGATAATCATGAAGTCACACGCATTTAAGACTTGCTTCAATGATGTATTGTATTGTGGACTTAATTTTCGCATATGTTTATTTCATTAAACATTTATTCCAAGGTCGTTTGTTTTATTTCCTAAATTCCCAAGTGAAGTATCATTCCAATCTAAGGATTAATATCTAGCTTTGATGGAATGATGCTTTCATTATGTTACACAACATATGAATTTTAAGGAAAAACATAGTGCTTCCACTTGATGTCAGGTGTACTCAGGAGTTATCTTAATTTAATCAGAAACCATATTATGATTAAACTTAAGATCTTAGCTCCTAGATGCATGATTCAATCCACACTTGGATTCTATTATCTTGTATACTTTATAAAGATTATTTTAAACTCACTACCTCTTTTGATTACACACCGTCCTCGCAAAAGGTAACCATAAAGAATAGAGTTATAAAACTTAATTGTCATATTACAAATATAGACTCATAACCCTTTTGATTACACATCGTCCTTGCAAGGTAATCATTAAGGAAGGAGTTATGATCCTTAATTCGCCATATTACAGATTCAAGAAAACCTGTATGACAATTAGTTATCTTTATATAATTAATGTCTATAGAAAAGAAAAATTTAATCATAGTTAATTACTTGAATAAGATTAAAACCTCTTGTCATCAGTCAAGCATTAATATGTATACAATCTTGTCCTTATGAGCCTTTCTTCAAAAGAAACTCATTCTCACCTTTCAGTTTAATTGTTAGGTGAAAGATCAATCAAGCTTAAAATTTTGATTGCCTTTTAAGGACTGCATCATTTCATTCATAGTTCTAAGATATTTATCAGATTCAAGATGTGAGAATTCATCTTATTAGTTAGCAGGCTTATTATGACCCTCTAACTTATATTCCTCAACATTGATATTAAAATATCAATCAAGTGATGAGGCATCCATGCGGATTTATAAATGAGAGTTACATTATACTTTGATTCGACATTTTCATGTTTAACCTTAGTATGACATTCACAAGTGGATTTAGAAGGTAACGTATGTTGTTCTTGAATCACTTCAAGATTTGTAGATGCTCCTACTTACTTTTGTAAGTAGAGAAAATTCTCTAAAGACTAAGTATTTAAGCAATAAACACAAAACACATATTAAGTTCTCATATCTAGTTTGTTAATAATATGCTTCATAAGATTTTAACAAATTTCAGAACTTTAATCAAGACATAATAGAATTCCTTTCAAGAACCCTAATTAGGGTTTGTAGCAAAACCCTAATTCTTGTAACACCCTTTAACCGAAAACCTTAGCAAAGGTTTGTGTTACGTCGAGCTAGGAGGAACACCAAAACTACAATCTTCAAGCTAGGAAGTGTAGAAAAATCGAACACCCAAAAGGTTTTAGGGTTCGATTGGTTTGAGTGGAAAAACTGAAAATCCCTAAGGGTTTAGGGGTTTCAGTCGTGGGTTGTCTTGAATACCTTCTAGGTTTGAACTATATTGAGTGTATCCATGACACACATAATTTTCTAACCTTGATAGATTTTGGAGGTAGAGCAATTAAAGCTATCATGAATCAAACAATATGAATATAGTTTGTTTCAACCTATAGACATACCATAATAATGTGTTATTCTATAAGTAATGGAATTGTGAGACTAGATTAGAATTCCATAGATAACTTAATTCTCTTTGGATCAAATACTTATCAATTGGGTCGAGCCAAATTGCTTATTTAGTATTTTCGAACCAAATGCATGCTATAGTGTATATTTCTTGACTAATACAAGAACCCTATGTTCACGTGTTCACAAGAAGACAAAACTGTTCAAGAATTATATGTTCATGTGTTTACAAGAAAACAGAATATGTCAAGTATAAATTATAAGTCTTTGAATAATTCAAGGACCTCGTGTTTATGTGTTAACAAGAAGACATAACAATTTTACTACATACTTTATGTTATAAGTCATTGATTAATTCAGGGACTTCCTAATTATGTCTTAACTAGAAAACATAATTATAGTAACGAAAGTAGCTATGAACACAATCTTTTGAGTTCAATAGTAATTTCAAGTTAATTTCATACTTCAAAATTATGATTATTATTATTTAACTACAATTAGATTGACTAAAATATGTAGTTAAAATGTTGAAGTAGCTTTACATTATATCATGACATTTGAATGTAATAGGGAAACAAACATCTTGTATGTTTAAGTCCTAGTAGATTTATTAGCTTTCTTATCTTGCGGTCAAGAGAAACCAATAATATGTTGTTCCTTGCACACACTTTGAGATTTCTCCTACTTGTGTAAGGTACAACATCATATTATGAAGACAAACAACACAACATGTGCTTGATTGTGTAAACAATATAATAATGTCATAGATATTACAAGTAGATTTAGAACCATAACGTTTAATAAATAATTGTGGATTATTATTCTATAGATAACTTTTCGGAAAGGCAACTGGTTATCCATAAAATAAAATGCAATTTTCCTAAAACATGGTCGTTCATATTCGGAAAGTAATGAATTATTTCAAAACAGGTTCGAAATAATATGGGTGACTAAGAAGGAAATAAATTTCTGAATCTCCACTGAAATTAACAACCTTACGTTAATGTCATATAGTAATAAAAACGCAATGCTCCACTGGAATTGACAACATGTAAGTGTACATTACATAGAAAGCAATAGCAACTTATTAACTTTTCTAATCCTGTAGAATGCTAATAGTACAATATACTTAGGTATTGAATAGAGTATATAAAGTTCTACTTATGTAGATGAGGGACTAGCCATTTATGCTTTCATTTAACTTGCATATAAGCATGCAATTCCTCCTTTATTGTCTACATAGCCACAAGGGTATTTAGCACTTTAAGGAATAATGCGAGTCCAAGAAAAAACATCTAGCAAATATGCTAGTAATTTCTTTACTCGCTGCGGTTTAAACTCATACATCATGACAAATGCAAGATGTCATTTATTTTGGTAGCTATAAACAAAATGTTTTCTAGGTACCCAAAATATTTTATCTTTTAATTATTTTTATGACCGAAAAGGGTAATGAAAGATTGTAAGTGAGTTTAAATATAATTGAGGAAAAATTCAATTATAACCCTATCTTAGTTTTGTCAACTAAAGAGAAAAGATAGGAGTAAGTCTCACTCTTCTTACCAGAAAAAGAGACTATGTTTGTCTTTTCTAAAAAACAAACTTTTAATTACGAATTATGTTGCAGCAACACAATTAATAAGAACATAAAAAGTTCAATTTTAGTATTTTCGATAATTAAATTCTTAATAGAATTAACTACCTAATTAATTACTAATTAAGACTAAGATCCAACTGTCTTTCTTGGTTGGACCAACCGGTCAAAACCTCCCACTTATTAACCAGAGGTCTGACCAGTGAGAAAACAAGTGGGGCAAGAGGTAAGCAACGATTGTTAATTGCATTAAAATGCAACTCTTAGACTTATGAGACCGGTCAAGACATTAATCGACAAGTAATAATGTCAAGAGCATGTTTAGTTCTCATCTTATGCTTCGGGTCCAAGGTCTGACCAAGCATACTCGAATTAAGTCGACCAAGCAAGAACGTGCAAAAATCGCCAGAGGTCTGGCCAGTGAGCAAAATTCGCCATGGGTTTGGAATGACCCTGAGGTCTGACCAGAGAGGCCAAACCTACTGCACGTGTTCTTGGTTGGGTGGCATTGACTTAAAATTTTCAAAGGGGTATGCACATAAAGTGATAAAATGGCGTGTACAAAGAAGCATGCAAACAACTTTGTAGCACTAATTTTAAAAAACCTTTAATAATGACACTGTAGTGACATGCCATGGTTCACGGTAACTCCAATTAAACGCACAAAGAAGCGGAGAATCAGGTCAGTGCGAAGCTTATTAAAAACCTAAGTTCTTTAGGAATGTTGACCACCCCGCCTTAAACTTCTCTTATAGTTTGTTCTAGTGGATGAGCCGTACTTCCCATGAGTTCATAGCATCCAGTTTTTAAATTCATGAAAAACATGTTTCATAGTTTTAGGTCTTTTAATGTTACAAAAACATATTTTTCACAAAACACTTAGCAGGTCACAATGAATATGTTTCAGGCATGTAGAATTAAAGACCTGATTAATGTCATCTTTATTGTTATTAGTCCGTATTCCATTTGTTTAGGCATGTAAACATGTAAACTAGTAAACAAATAAGCATGTAGGAACATAATAAACAAGATAACATTAAATGAAACAAGTAACAAGTAATAATCCGAGTTCTCTACGAGTCTTCCCCAATTGGAGAACCATAAGACCCTCACTAGGTTTTCATCAAGTGCCTAGATCGCCCCATTCATCACAAATTAATGTGATTGAGTAGGTCTTATAGCCGGAATTTAGGAAACAAATCAAACTAGCAATTTAAAAGATCTATTTTCCATAAAAATAAAATATTTAGTTTCCAAAAATAAAATATTTACAAGATCTTTTAAATAATTAGGAAGATTTTATAATCCTAAATAAACAAATTAAAAGAAGAAACAAATATGGCTAAATTAACAATTAATTATATTCCTCTTTTAATTCTATATTAACTATTAATATGCAAGATCTAGCAATTTTCTTTATTAATTTATGGTAAAGATTTGCATATCTTTACCATATTTACAATAAATCAATAATAAAGAAAAATAATCGCAGCATAATAATAATAAAAATCAAATCTAGGCGTGTAACAAGGCGTAAAATTCGATTTTTAAGCGTGTAACCCTAGATGCCAAAACGAGTTGACTCGTGATGCCACTGTTGGGATTTATTAATCTAGCTAACCAATTTAGCCACGAGTGCGCAGCGGATGGATCTAGTTATGGCAAGTAGGTTAACACATATTAAATAAGGAAAGCGTACCTTTTGCGATTATTCTTGAATACAATAAGCGTCTAAAATAAAACGCCTCTACGGTTGCTCACACAAACACGTCAACACCACTAGCGGTGCGCACACAAACACGTCAAACAAGTATGTAAGAATTTGCTAGTCTTATCTTTACTAACAAGCACCAAGTGTAATATCAAAATCAAACGCACGCCTTGCATTCCCTTTTGAAATCGAACCAATCTAACAAACCCTAATTAGGGTTTATAATAATAAAACCCTAATTTGTCACTATTTGAGGAATCACCAATTAACCACCATGTGTACCTTGAATTAGTCAAGCAAGGAGATCAAGTAAAGTGGAAAACCAAAAACCCTAAAAGAGTGTTTGGTTGAATTTGGTTATGGGGAGAGAACCGAAATTCCTATAGGGAATTCATTTATGGTTTTTAGAGAGAGGTAGAGACACCAAACTTATGGTGATTAGAGAATGGATGAATTAAAGAATGAGGAATATGGGGTGTGTTTATATAGGCATCCCAATACCCTAAATTTTGTAGGAAAAGATTAGTATAATTCTCATAATTAAAAATAAAATTTTCTCCTTCCTTTTTCTCTTCTCCCAACCGAACAAACATCCCTTCTAGACCCTTTGTGGGTTTCGGCCAAACAAGGGGATCCACAAGGTTCGGGTTTTGTCTAGTTTAGTCCCTTGGTTCTATATTTAGAATGTTTTATATAATTAATTAAATAACTATTTAAATATAAATCGTGAAGTAAACCATACTCTTCGTATTTAACGTGTGTGCCCCCAATAGGCTCACGTATTTCTAACGTATAACTTGCGGAACCGACTACCAAATTCCAACAACAAACATATGCTAAACAACAGTATTTGCTTATCACAAATAGAAACCAGTATTAATTTTGGTGTCATTAGGAATCATATTTTGAAACACAGTATTTATTTCGCAATCTGTTTTAAAACGCAAAAGATGAATGTGATGAAAATGAAACAGGGATGGAAGAAGGTGTTAAAGGCGACATCAAAGCATTTGCCTTCTGCTGAAAAAGATTTAGGAAACATAGCCGTGCTTAACGATGCGGGTTGGCTTCGTTCAAGTGTCGCAAGAGAGCGTTTTCATGATGACCGTTACGATTGTCTCTTTAGGCAGTCCGGAAGTGTCGAGACCGAAGGTATGAAGATATAATGTCCACATGATATATTTGGTTGTTATTGCTTTTCTTGGTTATTTTTGGTTCTAAAAAATGTTCAAATCGCTCATTCGGTGTGTATACGCATTAGCTTGCAGAATAATAAAATGGATCCGCCCGATGCATATGAAATGTGGGAATCATTTCGGGATAATCTTCGTTCACGTGGGATTGAACCTTTTTGCATCAGTGAAATAAATAGAGATGGGACCAGAGAATTGATCCCTGTTGCTTATGAGCTTGCGCGACAAGGAATTGAAGATATAAATTATGAAAGTAAGCGCTTTTCATTGTTTTACTAACAGTAATAGCCATATGTATTGTTTGTTATTTAGCTATGCATTAGTCAATATAATAAATGACATTAATTATATTGACTAATACAATTTAGTCATGTGGTGGAAATGGTGAAAAAGCAGCGAACTGCTCCCATTAACAATAATTGAGAGATACGTGGGACCAAAATAATGATCAGACTTTTGATTCCAGGCTACAGACTTTCTTTGACATGTAACCATTTTTTTATATTGATTCAAGTGCGTTGTCATTTTCACTAACGGCTTTTTACAAAAAAAATGGGAAATTATATCGGGATATATTAATGGAGGGTTGATAAAAATGCGGATGGTAGGATTTAAGAGAGGTGTGTAACATTTTTCTCCAAAACATTACGTATGGTAGACAAGAAATTGAAGGATATAGATTGAACTTACGGAAACTGGACTATGGGTAATCTCGGTAATAAGTACACCTTTTGCCTGCAGATGAGAAGCAAATTTTAGCAGCTCTTGATGTGGATACGTTTCTACAGATGTGGCTGAATCAGGAGTGCGACTATTCGATGGACGTGCTTTTTTCTAGTTACAAAACCACCTACATTTCTTTGCGCCATTTTTCTGCAAAGGTGAAATTTCAAAGGGTGTTTGGCTATTGCTTCTAAAGAGATAACGTTAAGGTACACTTTGTTCAATGTGTCGATTTCAAATAAAAATTAGTTTCTGGCCGGAAATTGGGGAAAAATTATACACAAAACTTACAAAATTATTTACACACAATGATTTGTTAACTAAATATTAAGGGTGAAAAGGTAAAAAGAGAGATCATAACATTAAATTAGCAAAACACGTCACGCAATCAAGCTGGAAAAATACTCAAATAATCACTTAGCAACGTAAGGCTATGGCCATCAATAGCGGGATTTGACTGGACTAATTTTGTCCATAAACCTACTTGGTAATAGTTTATTATTTAGTGAAGTAGTGTCTGCATTTGCTACCCACATATAATGTGTAAATAACTGAAGCATGCATGTACACATTTTTTTTTTCAAACAATACACATAAAAGCATGTATTAACAAAAAGAAAGTATATCAAATGATCATAAAGTTGTTACACGCTATGATTGATGCAAGAAAGGTGGTAGCAGAATGATAAAGTAATTTGATAGATTTCATATTCAGTAGTCGGTTAGATGTGACCGTGTTTAAAATTTTAGGAGGTTTAGGAATAAGGCGGTTTGTAGGATGAAAATTTAGTAGTCGGTTAGATGTGAAAAACGTTATGGACTTTTACCTACCGCGGTTCGTTAGATGGAAATTGTCACCCCGTAATCTAATCAAGTAGCATACTACAGTAATACGCATATATAAAAACTTACAGAATTATGAGTTTGAGGTTCAGAGTAGGAAACACAGCGGTATTATATAGCACAAGATTGTATATACGAAATGGGTATACATCAAAAAGGGTTCAATGAAAGGTAAATAAAACATGAGTATTCTATAGCATATAGATCCTCGGTGGTACGTAATTAAAGAAAGAAATCTGAAGTCGAATCGACTAATAGTGTCTTATTTCTTAATGGGGTCAAAATGGATCTGTAAGGGTTACTATTCTCTATGTCGCCTTGCTGCTTGACCAATTTGACATGTTTTTTTTATCACATTTCACAGCAATCTCATTTTTTTTCTTTCTTGCAAAATCCAACTACATGGAGAAAAAAAAGGTATTTCCCCCCCAACTAAACGCAACCATATTATCTCCATCCACTTTAAAACACTTTTCGTAACCAATCAATAACAAGATGTAAAACGGACTACATAATTAGAACAGAAACGAGGAAGAAAGTAAGATATATTCCGATGAAAACTAAGTTTTGAAACTGTACATCTGATCTCGGCTTATATGGTCATAAGTTCCACTTCAATCCTTGTACTTGTAATATCAAACATAACCAAACCAAACCAAACGTTATATCTTTCAAATAATAACTACAACAACCCCTGCCCTGTACTTTAAACTAGAATATATAAGTTTGTCAACTTATACTTTTAACAATAACAGGATGTCCGTCACGAGGGACAATTAATTTTAAGACTAGTTGATCTATTGACTGAATTGATGGTTGTGTCATAGGGTAAATAGATATCCATGTGACCTTAGGGAGAAAAGCCTATGAATGGGACGCTCACCATTGTGTTTGTTGCTACCTGGTTGTAGTCTTCTACATCACGACTCACTAGTGGAAGATCGTTAAAAATGGGCCGATGACGCAACAACATGTTAAGAAAACTTCCAATGACACCTGAACCTACTGGGTAATCGAATGACGCAAAGATGTGGTTAAGTTTCAAATAGGCTAATCGAATGAACGCTTATTACACAAAAATGTGAGTATATTTTGGCCAAAAACAATTACAAGATGTAAACCCGCTAAGAAATGCTCGGGCGAGAATAACACGGGCTTTGTTAAGCCGCTAAGAAGTTCTCGTGTTACACCTTTAAAATGTTTATTAGAATATGTAATTTTGTTTACATAGTTTAAATTTGTAGGGGAATTGTTTGTAGTTTGTATTTTTCTCATAAAAAATACATTTTGTGTAATATATTGTGCGTGCAAATTAGTATGCTTATTGTATATCCATATTTTATGCATGGGAAAATTCTTGAATTTCTCTCAAATGGTCTCCTCTTTGCCAAAATGCCCTCAACTATTTGGTTTTTCCTTAATTGCCCTATGCGACCTAAGCGACTTATGCGATCAATGCAACCATGTGTAAAATGACCAAATACCCCTTTTTCTCATCATTTGGTGTACTATTTCAAGTTCAAATGTGTAAGTACTTTGTAGGCAATTTTTTATGCGACTTTTTATTATTATTATGCGACTTTGTTTTTTTTACTTTTTGGAATATTTTTTTACTTTATGCAACTTAGTCTTGTTTTTATACGACTTGTACAATATTGAATAGTAAAATAGGTACAAGTGATTTGATAGAGATTTTAAATTAATCCTCCTTTAGATATATTTTAGCGAAAATTTTCGCAGTATCCATTTGGAAACGTGTAATCTAGGAATGACCCTGACAATTTTTTTTTAAATTTAGCCTTTTAGATCGCGTGCCTGCACCAGCGATTCAACATAACTGGAAACAAAACAACAGCAAACAACAACAACACACATGGTTGGCCTTGTGGTACTTAGCAACAAAATTTTATAATCTATATTGCCATGTAATTGTTAACGAAGTTTTGCTTTGCAGAAATGCTCCTTAACAATTGTTGTCTTGTTCGTAGAATGATGTTTGTGGTACGGATATCTGCTTCAAGTGTCATTAGTAAAGCATGTAATTCGTAGGTATTACGGCTTGTTGTAGGCAGAGTTTGCAACCTTGTTATTTGTAACGAACGGATATGCATTTCCTTTTTATAACATGTTAAGTTGCACAACAATTGATGTGCTAGTGTTTCCTCAGCTTGAATCTCCCTTTGTAGTTTTAAAACAATTGCTTGACGTGCCTCATTTTCTCCATAAGCCATGTAGTATGTTAGTGGAGAGAAGAAGTGTGTGTATGAGAGACAAGTTTCTATTGTAGATGATAGCATAGTTGATATAGGGGAAATAGCATGTGAGGTCTGTGTCACGAGACTGAAATAGTCAAAAAACACTGACATATATCGTATATTTATAAGTGATAATTGTCATTTTCATTCAACACGCATTAACAACTGTCATTCACTTGTTTTAATTAAGAAAATTTCCAGGTTTGACATCTGTGTGTTGTATGACACTTTTGGAACCCTTAAACTTTGAACTAGTCTGAAAAACTTATATTTTTGGAAAGACAACTCCAATAAATACAGCCTAGGTTTTTGAACAGACTAAATTCATTAAAAAATGAGTGAGTTACGTTCCCCAGAAGTCGCGAGAACACGTTATTACAGCCATTGTTTTAAACTTCTTATATATAAACACTTGAAAACTTGTTTGTAAGTCACTTTTGAAACTTGGAAAACCTTAGATACAAGTATATAAGGGTGATAAACATTTATAAAACTCATGTGCATTCATTTCACTTTATATTGTAAATAGGGAACTCCAAAAGCGCCTTATAATTATAGTTTAGGTCGCGTATAGATACTTGACTACTTTCGTACTCGACTACTACCAGTAACACCCGAATTACTTGAGAGTGAGTATTCATGCCCCCTTTTTCATTTCCACTCTTATGGGAAGAATACATGCTCATTTCTTGAATCAATACTAAGTAACTTTACAAGACCTAATTGAGTCATTCATACACCGTTTTTCGTTTCCCCTCCTTTTGGGAGAAGGCATGCTCATTATTTTCAATCAATACTAGTACTTTTCAAGACCTCGTGAGTCTTCATTGCCCTATTTTTCATTTAACTCTTTGGTGGAGGATACATGCTCATTAATATTGAATTTGTAGAGAATACAATATATCACTAACACACAATATGATCGAGAGTTTTAGAGAGAGGGAGAATTTGAGTGGAAAATTAGAGAGAGTGATAAAGAGATTAGAGAGTGTGATAATAACATAAGTGTAAGAATAAGTTTCACCAACCCACTCCCTTCCTCCTAGTGATCCTTTTATAGGTGAAGGATGCTTGACAAGTTATCTTATGGAAGGTATGTGGGATTACAAGGTATACAATAACGTAAGCATTAACTAACGACTTAAGACCCGACATGACCTTAAGTGACGGACACTTTCTATGCTCCTAACAATAGAGAGAATATGGGTGAAAAGAGAGAGAGAGAGAGAGAGAGAGAGAGAGAGAGAGAGAAAGGAGAGAGAGAGAGAGAGAGAGAGAGAGAGAGAGAGAGAGAGAGAGAGAGAGAGAGAGATAAAGAAAGATATTAGAGAGAATCATACTATCATAAGTGTAAGAATAAGTTTCACCAACCCACTCCCTTCCTCCTAGTGATTCTTTTATAGGTGAAGGATGCTTGACAAGTTATCTCATAGAAGGGATGTGGGATTACAAGATACAAAATAACGTAAACATTAACTAACCACTTAAGACCCCGACATGACCTTGATTTGACCGTAGACATTGCCTATTTTCCTAACAGAATCAATACTAATACTTTTCAAGACCTTTGTTGATAGAAATAATGCCTAAAACCATTATTAATATTTTTCACATATTTACGTTTTGATAATCATAAAAAATGTTCCATGTAAAATTAAACGTAAACAAGTAATTAGTAGTAAATTTTCATTTCAAAAATTATATAACTTAAAGGTATGAATAAATAAATGCTTAATGCATTTTATGATCAAAGGAAATTTGTATTCAACCTCACACTTTTATAAAATATTGTAAATATTTTTATAAACATTACAAAACATTTTCTACAATTAAAAGAAATGTTTTATTCAAAATAAACATTTTGAAATTCAAATTTTCGGACCTAAAACGGCTAGAAAGTTCCAAAAAATTCTCTCTACACAAAAGGACAAACTAGAACGCACAGTCTAGGGCTCGGCCCCCTTAAATACAAAAACACGGCGCCCCCTTATCTAGGGCGGCCCCCTTAAATACACGGGCAGCCCCATTAAGTAGACCGCCCATAGGTAGACGCTCCTCCAGTTTATCCTATAAATACTGGACTTTTCCTCACTATTTTCTCACCTTTTGCACTCATTCTTTCTGATCTAAAACAGCTCACACATCTCATTAAAATCCTTTGATCATCTAATCATAAAGCTTTATTTCCATGTGATCCAAGCTTAATTCGTCAAGTGCAAGAGAAGAATACTTCTATCATCAAGTGAAAAAGTATTACACCTCAAGTGTGTATTGCAATCTTGTTGCATCCATATCACAATTTGTAAATCATTTGTAAATCTTGTAAAGTTGTGTATTAGATAAATGTTTATGATTGTTATAAGTATAGTTGAATCTAGTTATTCATCCAAGTTGTTATATTTGATGTTTCATTAGTTATGATGCTACAAAGTTAAATTGGCATTATAAGTAATTTAACCA
>BQNB010145352.1:0-16728 GCA_026074375.1 Tanacetum coccineum
TGAACTTATTTTTCCTAGGTTTGTTATAGCTTAAACTATTTTACGTAATTTTTCTAGAATTTTTACTTTAAGTTTAGTATTTTTAATCTTTTATTTTCTTTAAAATCTTTAAAAAATCATAAAAAATAGAAAAATAATCAGAAAAATAAAAATCTTTTTTATAAAATTTTCTTTTTATATAAAGTTTGTAGGAAAATTAATTTCACTTTCGTAGGGTCTATTTTGCAAAAATTCATTTTTTAAAGAACGGGTTTCGTTCGTGTTCTCGTTTTTCAATTTTAACCCTCATTTTAACTCCGTTTTCACTCTAGTTTTTTTTAAACTTCGTTTTTAGTCAATTAGAATACATTTAAAAAGAAAAATAAAAATTAGGTTTAATTTTGTAGAATTTAGGATTTTAGCCTTAGTTTTAGTGTCCCGTTTTGCGTTTTTGATTAAAATTTTAATTGTTGTTTCTTTCTAGTAGATATAGATCATCAAAAATATCTTTGCTACATTCAAATCAGGATCCGAACCTAAACGTGGTTTCAATTTCACTAGTCATTGGGGATAACGACTCGGGTGATCATACTTACCCGGTTAAACATACGTATATTATATATATTATATATTATTTTTGTAAATCTTGACTTTTTACCTTGGTTAAAGGTGAATAGTTGGAATTTACCTAAGTAGTATTTTTATTATATATTTTATAGGTACGTAAAACTGCGAATCAACTATTTTGCGTAAAATGGTTACGGTTTAACCAGGATTTTTGGAGGAGTCTTGAATTTCAGGAAAGGATCACTTTTGATTCGTTTTTCCATTTCGGAGTATTTGGTTGGTATTTTAAGTAATCCCGGGAAGCTTTCCCGTGATTTCCTGAAAATCGTCACACATCGCGTACCGGCACGACAGTTTGTTTGGGAATAAGTTTAAGTGATTCAGAAGTGTGTAATGAGCTTATTTAATAAATTTTTTTAGAAAACGTTGGTTTAAAACGTAAATCGTTGGTGTGTGATTTGAAAGTTGGCAGAAAAACGGTCATTTTCGTGAAATTCGGTAAAAAGACTGTAATGGTCGTTAAAGTGTAAATTTTGAGCAAGTCAATTTTCACAAAACATATTTTGTGGATTTAAAATGTTTTCATAATTGTGAGGATGGTTCGGTTGAGTTTTAAACAAAAATTCATGTTTTCGGTCCTGACCCGGCCGACAGCGTCTAAATAGAATTTTTGTAGCAGATTAAGGTGATATGTGTCGTATAAATAACCTAGATTTATGGAAAAGTGATTTTAAACGCAATGGGAATATTAATTAAACTTGGGTAACGTTTTAAATCATCAAACTTTGAGCTTTTAAGTGATCCCGACACGAAAAGAAGAACCCGAGACCCTCCTAGGATCCCAATCGGATGAGATAGACCATAAGGGGGCAAGATGGCTATTTTCTAGCTAGGTTGTCTCAACCTAGTACTCTTATATTCCTCCACCACCTCAAACCACCATTCATTTACTCATTTTGAAATCAAACACAAAAAAAATATCTCTCTTCTCTCTCCCTCTCTATTTCAGACGAACCACACAAAGAAACAAGAAACATTGAATTTTTGAAGATTACCAAGAACACGGGGTTAAAAGATCGATAGTGGGTTGATATTAGATAGACGCGGGTTATAGAAAAAGGTTTTTGGGTCTTTCTCTTGCGTCAAAATCGAACCAAACTCGCCAAAGTTGTAAGTTTTCTAAATTTGATTTTAAGTTGTACTTCTATGCTTATTATGGTGTCTTAATACTAGTTGTACAAGTTGATCGTCATAAAAATCAATTCTTGAAAACGAAAAGTGTTAAGAAAGGGGTGTTTGTTTGCGTCAAACTCGAACAAGAGGAACAAGGGTCGAAAGTTTGAATATTTTGGTTGTGGTGGTATTTTTATAGTTTTGTCAAAGTACTTTTTGGGCTTATTTTGAAAGATGCTTAAAAATAAGCATAGTTTGAGCTTATTTGATTGTTGGGCTTTGGTTGGTTTCGGAAAAAGAAAGAAAAGAAAAAAAATATTGAGCTTGGCCCATTTGATTTGTTATTGCTTATTCGGCTTATAGCTTATTTGATTTTGAGCTTATTTAGCTTCGGCTTATTCGAGTTTAGCTTATTTTTGGTTTCAGCTTATTATGTTTTGACTTATAATCAAATTTGGTTTATATTGTTTCGGCTTGTTGTCGGCTTATAGCTTATAATGGTTTTTAAGCTTATATTTTGGCTTATATTTTGGCTTCGGGCTTAAAATAATAAAACGGATTATGGAAAACTTAGAAAACATGTTTTGGACTTGCCCAATAAACGAAAATTAATGGTTTAATACGTTTAAAGTGGATTTTTAAAGTGAAACATGTTTCGTGTCAATATTGAAAGTCGATAGAAGGAAATGCGTTTTGTTAAAGTATTTTTGAGATATAGAATTTGGCGTTTGGTCGGAAGGTAGCAAGAATTGGGAAAATGTTTGGAATTGAAAATTGGGAAAAATGTTTGAACTTGAGGACTTAGAAAAAGTGTTAGAATTGAGATTTTTAAATCTTGGGAAATGTTGTATAAACGAACGGGTCATGCTGAAATTTTGTAAAAATCCCACACTTAGAAAAATATTGTGAAATCTTATTTTGTGTCGATACGGTTAAAGGACGAAACGTGACTTTTAATAAACTTTAAGTGTCGAGATTTAACGATCAAGCAAGAATTATGTTAAAATGACAAGGTTTAATAATTACCTTTTTTAGCCGATTAGGAGACGAAAATAATAAAATATTATTATTTTATTATTATAAATATATTTAAGTATATGTATACTTTAACGTTGTGGAGATATTTATCTGTTTATTTTCGATCTTCGAACTCCCACTTATTTCTCGTCAGATTTTCTTGGATTGTGTTAGCCTTAAAATATGTTGACTAATACGGAATTACATTAGTTATCATTAGGCAAGACATGCAAGGACTAGATTTGTTAAGTTAGAATAGTTTCCCTTGTCTTAACCTATATATACCCCCTCCATACTTCCATGGAGGGGTGGGGATTCATTTGTATCATTTCACCAAAGTGTGTGTGTGTGTGTGTTCTTTCTCTCTCTAAAACACATACACATCTTTCCTTTTTCTCTCTCTAAATAAAATGGCTAAGTTCTTGTTTAATCCTCCCCGACCTCTGGATCGAGTTTAGCTAGTGTTTCTTATTGTGTACAATTGGCATCAGAGCTAACCGGGGGTGTATTGTATTCATGTGTGTTGTGTTTATGGTTACTTAAGCTTATTCGTTGTGGCATATTTAAGCTTATTGGTTCGGCTTATTTATAAGCTAAATAATCATTCGGCTCATTTTCTTCTTTTAAACGCTTATTTAAACATTTCAATCCATTGGTTTTCACATTTTTAACTTTGGGCTTTATGCTTATAATTATTATTCTGGGCTTATCCTTAGTAACAGTAGGCCTCATTTAGTTTGTATTTTCAAAACGGTTTTTTTGTGTCTTCAACCAATAAGGATGCGTTTTGGTTTGACAAAGAAAAAAGTCGCCTGGTTCTTTTTCTGACAACAACGTTCTCATCTCTGTTTTTTTGTTTGCAACTTCTTTGTGAGGCTTATTTGGGAGTTTTGGTTTTGGCTTATTTTATGGTCGTAGCTTATTTGTTGAAATCTTTTCGTGGCTTTTTGTGGTATACAAGAGCTTATTTGTAAAGCTTATTTTGGTTGAGCTTATCTATCTTTGTGGTCCATGCTTTGAAACATGAGGGTGACATAGATCCACGATTTTAGAAAACAAGGATGATAAGGTTTTGTTGTTTCGGTTAAAGACAAGAAGACAACAAGGACGATAGTACAACCGGATACGAAGGTACCGTACTTGCAGCTCCTTCATACACCGAACTCGCAGCTCCTTCATTAACTGAACTAGCAACTTTTTTCTTTAACCGAACCAGCAAATCTTCAACCGGATACGCAAGTCAAGCTTAACTAAACTCGTAACCCTTTAGAAGGAACCGAACTAGCAGTTTACAAGGATAACCGAACTCGTAATTCCCTTTGAAACCGAATTCGCAATATTGTTAGTGAACCGAACTCGCAACTATCTTTCAATAACCAAACTCGTAAGTCCACAAGAATAAAACTATACACGTTTCAAGTAATTTTGGGTTTTTCGGTTTCGAGTGTCGGTTAGTTACGGGTCTTATAACTTATATCATTGTGATCGTGATTCGTTTTCGATCATCGTGATATATTTATTTGCTACCGACGATAACCGTATGAGTTCATAAGATCAAATCTTCAATCGTTAACCTAATTTACAAATTCATATGAAGAAGACCAACTTTTTGGTGGGAAATTTTTCATTAATTATCAAGTTTTCATTTGTGACACATGCAGTCCCTGAACCTTTTGACAATTTCACAGTTCGTCCTTTAGTGGTTTATTAATCCTCTTTGTTGAAATAGCTTTTCATCGTTAGTCCTTACAAGTTATAATTCAGCCGTTAGCCCTCCAATGTGAACCGCTATTGCACCGTTAGTCCCCACATTCATAATTAACCGTTAATCATTCAAAGCCAAAAAAACAACACAACAAACACGATACATAACACTAAAAACGATCCGAATAAGATTCACTTAAACGACAAACGGCTAAAGATTCGGATTACGATGACAAGTGATCACGAAGTTGATTCGGTATCCCTTATTTGAGATTGAAGTTGAGTTTCATGAAGGCGTCTACTTATTTCATCATCGAGACTTCCTTATACTTTCTACCCCTTTTCTTCAAACCCACTCTATCGATTGATGACTTACTTGAACGTATACAGCTATGATTGAGACTTGAATTATCTAGTTATTTCCTGATGTAAGGAGTTACATTGTGGTGCTCACGGGTTATAGCTATCACTTAAAGGAGTTACATTGTAGTACTCAGTGTCACACGCTGGTGTCGATGTGGATAATTTCAAGAGGTGTTGTACTTCTTATACTTTTCTGGTTGAGTATAGAGTACTTATAGATCTAATCTTGCATCTCTCTTCAATCAACAACAATGCAAGATTAAGTAACAAATTTAGGGGATTCTACTTCATTTTCAAGTTTAGTCTATTGGGTTTTCTTTACCATGTGGTCACAACAATAGCCGACAGAATACGAGGTTGGTAAGTTAGCCAGAGAGTTTAAAGGTTGAGATGTGATCAACAATTCTCACGGGATAATTGAAGCTACAGAACGTCAATGGTACTTCACAGTCTAAGCAAAATCCTTCAAAGTTCTTCAATGTCTTTCATAACTTTTCAAGATTGTTGCTTATGATAAGAACTTCTCGTGAATATGGTCGTACACGTCAATGATGCTTCCGAGAGTTCAAAACCATCATGGGGAAAATGTGTACTTTGACACTTTGATACTTTGATGTAATCAGGTCAACTTTCAGGGGGAAGTAGTGTATACTACTTTACTTAGTATGGTTTGTGAATTATTCTGCATACGTGAGAAGAATTGTTGTTGATTCCTTGCATGTACCCCCGAATGAATATTCACCAAGACCTAATGATAAGTAGCAGTAGTATTTGATGTGGTTTTCTACTTCTATAAAATTCTGCTGTGTACATTAATGACAAATAGAAGTTTTTTCTAGCTACATCAAAAAAGAATTTGCTCAAGATAGGGATGTTGGTTTGGGAGGAAGCTGATTCAGAAACTTCGTCAAAAAGGATTCTATGAAGAAAGCTTTTCAAGACATGCTGCATGAATTGGGGGAAGTTAATCTAACTCATGCATACTACAATGGTTCCAGAACAAGTAAAGACACAGAAGATCCAAGCTTGAGTACAAGTATCAAGACAGGAAGTCACAAATGTCATCTTCAGCATTGGAAGCACTTTGGAAGTCCTTATTGTGTTGTAATTATACTTGATAGGAACATTATAAGTAATTCCGTATGTCCACATATTAGGGGAAGATTATTAGCCTTAAAATATGTTGACTAATACGGAATTACACTAGTTATCATTAGGCAAGACATGCAGGGACTAGAATTGTTAAGTTAGAATAAGTTCCCTTGTCTTGACCTATATATACCCCCTCCATACTTCCATAGAGGGGTGAGGATTCATTTGTATCATTTCACCAAAATGTGTGTGTGTTCTTTCTCTCTCTAAAACACATACACATCTTTCTTTTTTCTCTCTCTAAATAAAACGAATAAGTTCTTGTTTAATCCTCCCGACCTCCGGATCGAGTTTAGCTAGTGTTTCTTATTGTGTATAGATTGTTTGATCGTTTTTCCCGTTTCAACGATGATCGATGTTTTAGATAAATGATGTTGATGTCACACATAACCCAAGTGTTTTGAGTCATTTTTAATAATTTAACACACAACCATAATATAAGATAATGGTTTGTTATGAGATAACGGTTTTGGTAAAAGATAACGGTTTTGTTATGAGATAACGGTTTTGTTATGAGATAAAGGTTTTGTGATAAGGAAAGAGGTTTTTGTAACGCAATTGAGAATGGATGTGTCGTTGTAAGTAGGTATTTTATGTATCAAGTTTTACTATTTATTTTATGACGACTATACCTAAAAACAACACTTTAACGGGCAGTGTACCCGGTCAAGATGTAGCTTCGTTGGTAAGTAGGGTGTCGATCACTAAGAGTGAGAGCGTTAATATATAATTTATCAGTATTTTAGTTATCTATGTTAAATTAATCTAATTTATGTTAAACCTAAGCTAATGATAAAGGGGGGTTCAGCCTGAGAGACTAGCACGAGTTTAGGTATCTAAGCTAAGATTTTGATGAAAAGTAAAGCAATAAACACACACAAGAAGATTAACAAATGATAGAGAAACGATCAAGTACTAATATAAATAAAACATATCAACCATGAATAATTCGATAAAACGCAAGTTTGTTTATTAGTGCAATGATAGTCTTATCTCGAAGTGGCATATCATTCTTAAGACTTAGGCGGGACTTCATCCTAATACTTAGATACGAACAATCCTGTCACAATCAACGTATCCGTATAAAGCATCCTTTTGTTAATTATAATCTATCTTAGGTGAATAATAATAGGATTTTATTAAACCCTAGCCCATTAGGAATTTACTCACTTACTTGCATATATGGAGAGCTATCCCGGACTCTTAGCCTACGCTCACACAACACCGAAGTTGCAGCGCATTAAATATGTAGGACTAGACCCAGTTGAATGATAGTTCGCATACAAAAGCATGTAAATAAGTATAAATTGATAAACATAATCAACAACCAACGATAAATTAAGACAATCGAGATAAACAAACCAAACATTAAATCTTCATAAACATGTCTGATACCTAAAGGTATCAGCCGATAGTCATTGTAAAAATACACACGGTTTGATATATGAACGATTAAAATAAAGAAACCTCAATCGAACGCGTATTCGGTTGTGCGAAGATTACAAGAGTTTTCCTATGATCTTGAGGTTCTTTTCTGACCTTTTGTGCTCCTTTATTCGTCTGATAGTCGACTTGGTGGTTTAGGGCTTTACTTGCATACCTAAAACTGAGTTTTGGGTCGTCTATTTATAGGGTCTGGAAACAGGTCGATACGCCGTATCCAAGGTATTAGATACGGAATATTGGGGTTTCTTGGAGTAGGGACCACGTTTGATATCTTCCAGAATATTCACATACTATATCTCCAATACGGCGTATTGGTCTTCACTGGATACGGCGTATTGATCAAGTTTCCTTTGTGGTCTTTGGTGAGTGCAGGCACGGATACGCCGTATCTTCCTTGATGAATACGGCGTATTGGTTGTCAGTATAGTAATCTTCAAAATATCTTCGTTTAAGCTCCAGAATGCGCGCCTTTTGCTAATATTCACCAAGTACTCCGTAATTACTGCAATTCTCAAATATAAACGATTAAGTAACAATTCTTTGCAATAACTATACAAAATGGGTTAATAACATGGGATAAATAATACTATAAAATAGACATTATTTGATGTCATCAACCATGAACAACCTCAACTAGACTCGTGCAGTTTGGACTTTTGGAAAAGTCATGCAAAAATCCTAAGCTTGTTTTGTCTTAGACGTAAGTGTTCTCTCATTCAACTCAACAATTACTTGTTCTATTGTGTGACCTCTAGATTCTTTGACACTTTTAGGATAGCCTTCATCCGAAACATTAACTTGTAATAACGATGACCCATTGAGATCTTGAACTATGGGTTCATTGATCGTATCGTCTTCTACCGAAGGAGATGACTTGGGCTCAAGCAAGCTCTCATCAAAGGTCACATTGAAAGATTCCTCAATTCTCATTAGGGTAAAAGCCATAAATTACCAACGTACTTTCCAAAATTTCCCGACTTGAACCCTTTACTTTTTTATTAACACCGAAACCCACGTACTTTCAAATTTTTAACCGACTTGAACCAAACGTTTGTACCGTTAGTTATTATGTGGCAACGTTAGTCCATTTAGCTAACGATCGCTTTGCATCGTTAGTCCTTTAACAATAATAGTTCTTTATATGATTTTCTTTATATGATTTTTTACTCTTTCGTCCGTTTTTTTACGTTTTCGTTCGTTTTTTTACGATTTCGTTTCGTTTTTACGTTTTCGTCTGTTTTCTTTGCGTTTTCGTCCGTTTTTTACGTTTTTACGTTTTCGTCCTCTTTTTTACGTTTTCGTCCGTTTTTTACGATTTCGTCTGGTTTTTTAACGTTTTCGTCTGTGTTTTTTTTTGCGTTTTCGCCTGTTTTTTACGTTTTCGTCCGTTTTTTTACGATTTCGTCTGGTTTTTTATGTCTTTGCCTATTTTTTTGCGTCTTCGCCCGTTTTTTTACGTTTTCGGCCGTTTTTTACATTTGGGTCCTCTTTTTTACGTTTTCGTCCGTTTTTTTACGATATCGTCTGGTTTTTACGTCTTCGTTCGTTTTTTTAAGTTTTCGTCTGGTTTTTTAAAATTTCGTTTGTTTTTACGTTTTCGTCCGTTTTTTACGTTTTCTTCCTATCTTTTACGTTTTCTTCTTTTTTTAAGTTTTCGTATTTTTTTACGTTTTCTTTCGATTTTAGCCATGTTCGTACGATTTCATCAGTTATTTTCCCTTTTTTTACGTTTTCGTACGATTTAAAAAAACGTGCAAAAGCGTAAAAGAACAAACAAAAACATAAAAATCAAACGAAATCGTAAAAAACGGACGAAAAAGTAAGAAAATGTACGAAAGTGTAAGAAACCGGACGAAAACGTAAAAAACGGGTGAAAACGTAAAAAACAGGTGAAAACGCAAAAAAAAGATGAAAACATAAAAAACTAGACAAAATCGTAAAAAAACGGACAAAAACATAACTAAGTGGACGGAAACGTAAAAAACGGGCGAAAATATAAAAAAACGGGCAAAAACGAAAAAAAACAGAAGAAAATGTAAAAAACAGACGAAATCGTAAAAAAACAGACGAAAACGTAAAAGCGGGCGAAGACATCTGATTTTTAAGTTTTTGTTTGTGCTTTTACGCTTTGGCGTGTTTTTTAAAGTCTTCGTTCGTTTTTTTAATCGTACGAAAACGTAAAAAAACGTAAAATAACAGACGAAATCGTACGAACACGGCTGAAATCGTACGAAAACGTAAAAACAGACGAGAACGTTAAAAGCGGAAGAAAACGTAAAAAAACGAACGAAAACGTAAAAACAAACGAAATTTTAAAAAAACAGACGAAAACTTAAAAAAAAGAACAAAGGCGTAAAAATCAAACGAAATCGTAAAAAACGGATGAAAACGTAAAAGAGAGGACGAAAACGTAAAAAACGGGCGAAAACATAAAAAACGGGCGAAAACATAAAAAACGGGCGAAAACGCCAAAAAAACAGGCGAAGACGTAAAAAACCAGACGAAATCGTAAAAAAAGGACGAAAACGTAAAAAACAGGACGAAAACGTAAAAAACGAGCGAAAACGCAAAAAAAACGGGCGAAAACGCAAAAAAACAGACGAAAACGTAAAAAACAGACGAAATCATAAAAAAACGGACGAAAACGTAAAAATGAGAACGAAAATGTAAGAAAGGGGGAAAAACGCAATAAAACCAGACGAAAACGTAAAAACGAGACGAAATCGTAAAAAATGGACGAAAACGTAAAAAAACGGACGAAAACGTAAGAAATCATATAAAGAAAATCATATAAAGAACTATTATTGTTAAAGGACTAACGATGCAAAGCGATCGTTAGCTAAATGGACTAACGTTGCCACATAATAACTAACGGTATAAACTTTTGGTTCAAGTCGATTAAAAGTTTGAAAGTACGTGGGTTTCGGTGTTAATAAAAAAGTAAAGGGTTCAAGTCGGGAAATTTTGGAAAGTACGTTGGTAATTTATGGTTTTTACCCTTTTCATTATTTTCTTGTTAAGCACTATGTAAGCTTTACTAGATTGAGAGTATCCTAACAACACACCTTCGTACGACTGTAGGTCAAAATTGGTGAGATGTACTTTAGTGTTAAATATAAATACTTTATAACCAAATACCCTAAACTATTCTAATGAAGGCTTCCTATTTCTAAGGATTTTATAGGGTGTTTTATTAATGAATTTTCTAATATAAACCGTATTAAAGATGTATGTTGTCAAATCTAACGCATGACACCAAATTTTTTGTGGGATGGATTGCTTGTCTAACATAGCACGAACCATCTTTCTTAACTTACGAGGTGTTCTTTCAACAATCTCATTCGATTGAGAAGTGAACGGGCCCGACAAGTTATAAGACATTCTATATTGTTCACAAAAGCTCCCAAATTACGATTTATCAAATTCACTACTATGATTAGTTACAATTGAAACAATAAAAAAATCATGTAGGTTTACAAACTTTTTGCACAAGATTTTAAAATTTTCAATGCCATCATCCTTAGACTCTACAAATACAACCCAAGTGTAGTTTGAGTGATCATCAACGATCATCAAAGTATAGAAATTGCCATCGTGACTTTGAATGGGTGATCGACCAAACAAATCTAAGTGTAAAAACTATAAAACCCTAGTAGTTGATGTTGGATTTAATGATCTAATTAACCCTAATTAACACAAGTAGGCAGCGTAATAAATAAATCATGTATAGAATATGTAATTAACAAAGGGATCAAAAAGCGTGTACCTTTTAGCAATAAATGAACACCGTTCTTGAATATACGCGTATGTATAAATCTAATACGCGAAAACTAAACAAGTTATCAAAGTAGATAACCTCTATGATATGCTCACACTACACGTCACCGAGATATGCTAGGATGCTAGTATTTGCTTCACGAATAAAACAACCGAACACAATGTTCTTGTTTTAATTCTTGGTGTCACATGATCGAATACCACTAGGGATTTATTAATCGATCGTCAAAACAAGGAGAAACGAACTAACACTTTGCATGCATATAATATTGCATGCAAAGTATACGTATGACTTCGCATGAGAAATTCATGCATAGGTTAGGCGAAATCATGCAGAGGCAGATTATAAGTTGATTGACTTTTCTTTAGGGACATATCAAAATGTCGTAGGATTTGTATGTATAGCGTCATAGATTAATGAACCAAAATGGTTCATTATATAGCCCAATGACATGGTCTTCATATCATAATACAACACATCCTCAAGTTTCATAAATCTACATTCGGACCCTCCTTTTTTTTTGACCAGTCAAAACCAACACCCCACGGGTTTGGCTTTCGTACTAACAAGTCACTCACTTGTTAATATCTATTAATTAGTTATAACATCTAATGTTATAATTAAAGACCGTTTAATTATTTCGTGAAACATATTAATATAATTAATAGACGATAAATATATTAATTACATTAATAAATGTATACTTTGTGTATACGTATGTGCCCCCATAGGCTCGAGTAATTTCTCGGATATATATTATTTGATATATTATACATATCTCAATAGCTCTCACTTGGACATGTCTCAAATAATATAATAACATTGGTAAGCTGATGACATCAAATAACGTTTATTTTATAACATTATTTATACCAGCTATATTGCTCATTTTACCTTATTTATGCATGAATTGAAACTTAATTGTTTATATTTGTTATTTTCAATAAATATGGAGCAACTGGTAAAGAATAACTAAAAGCCACGCATTTTAGAACTTAAACGAAGAAATCATGAAGACTACTATTCTAACATCCAATACGCCGTATCTAGCAAGAAGATACGACGTATTTGTGCCTTTACTTCACAAGCAACCACGAAGATATGAAGACCAATATGCCGTATCCAGACGACCCTATACATTGTATTAAAGATCAAGTAGTAGAATATTCTGGAATATTATAATCATGGTCCCCACTTCAAGAAACCCCAATACGCCATATTGAACTCCTTCAATACGGCGTATCGCCTTAATTCCAGACCCTATAAATACAAACCCTAAATACGAATTTTAGAGAGGCTATGGAGGCCATTCATGGCTGATTAATTCAGTAACCACCAAGTTCGATTTTCAGAAGAAAAAAAAAGCCAAGAAGGTCCTGCAAGAGCACTTCAATCCATAGGAAAACCCTTGTAATTTCTATATTCTAAATACGCGTTCGGTTTTTGGTATCATTCTTAATCGTTTAATTTACCTTAATCGTTCATCTATGACATTTGTATTGGTTACAATGGTTGTTGGCTAATACCTTTAGGTATTAGCCATGTTTATAATAATTTAATGTTTGGTTTGTTTATATCGACCGCATGCTTATTCGTTGTGTTTTGAATCATGTTTATCAATTTATACTCATTTATATGCTTAAGTATGCGACCTATCATTCAATTGGATCTAGGATTACAAAATATAAAGTAGGCTAGATGTCGGGATAGCTCTCTATATCTGCAATTTATATATCTGAAATAATAGGATCATAAATAACATGATGTCTTTGCTCCTGGTTTAGTGAACAAGTTAGACTAGCAGGTGACCTAGGATTAACAAATAACATTCTCATTCCCTGAGTAAAGATCTGGACAAGTGGACTACCAGTATATAAAGAGCCATTAAGCAGTGAGTTAGTAAAATCTTCATGAGCTAGAATTCAATAAGATCACCATTATTGACTTCTAAGATAGATTATAATTCAACAATGTTTGCTTTATGCAGATTTGGTTTATTGTGACAGAATTGTTATGTCTATGGTTTAGGAAGAAGTACCTTCTAAACCTAGGTATGATATGCCCCTTCGATATAAGACGATCATTACACTTATAAATAAAACCTGCATTATATTGGATTAAACATGGTTAGTAAGTTTCCCTTACATTAGGCTTGACCGCTTCTTTATCTTCTGTCTATCAACTTGTGTGTGTTATTGTCATCAAAACCTTAGGTTAGATACCTAAAACTCGTGCCAGTCTCTCAGACTAAAACCCCCCCTTTTTTCCATTAGTTTAGGATTAACTTAGGTTTAACATAGAATAGACTAACTTAGAACTAATATACTGATAGATTTAGGTATGAACACTCTCGCTCTTAGTGATCGACATCCTACTTACCAACTAACCTACATCTGCCCATTAGTGTTATTTTTAGGTAAAGTTGGCAAAATATAAATAGTAAAACTTGATAATAAATAATACCTGCGCACAACGACACATCAAGTTTTTGGCGCCGCTTCCGAGGAGTGTAGTTTTTTAATTCTTGTTTATTAGTGTTTTAGTTTAGATTTATTATTTTTAGATTAATTTGCATTTAGTTTGTTTTTGTGTGTCTAAATTCTGCATTATATATTTTGTATATTTATGTTTGTGTGTTTTTTTGCATTATTAAAGTTTGCTGTAATATTCGGAGTCAAATACGCAATACGGCGTATTCATCTCTTTAGATACGGCGTATAATTTTTTTTCTAAACAAATGCAGCGTATTCGAATTTAAACATCAATACGACGTATTCAGTTTACTGAATACGGCGTATCAATCTATTTGACCTTTTTCTCTGTGTTTGTGGCTAACTTATTATAGGAAATGGAGGACCGAGATATAACTATGGAGGAATACGTTCAGTATGAAACTGAGAAAGCTCTTAGAAACGGTAAAGTGTATAACTGGAAAACTGCTACGTATGGTAAGATCTGGTATGATGAAGGCGTTTACTACCTAAGATTTTTTGAAATGAAATTCCCAACTATAATCTACAATGATGCATTAACATCTGAATTAGAGTTCTCATCTGAATCTACGGTAAGTCCTCAACATGTCGATGCAGTTAATTTGAAATATGAAACATCGTTGTCCGAATATGATGATGAGGAATACAATGTTATGTCCAATAATGATATATTTCCTTTTAACATATTTTCTGTTAATGATTCAGAATTGGATGCGGACAATGATGATGGTAAAATCGATATCAAACAGTCTTCGGGGGATATATCTATCAAACCATTTTCTAATGTAATAAGTATCGATGTTGGTACCTATGCACAAGGGTCAAATAAACTTTTGGAAACAAGTCATGATACATCCAGTAAATTTTTCAAAACTAATACTTTTATCAATGAATTAATTATTAATATCGTGACTTGGAGTTATCTTAATGAAGAGATGCTAATAAATATTATCAAAAATTTGTATGTGCCATTTGGAATCCCGTTTGACCCTAAGTTGTTTTATAAGGATAGGATTTAAGCTAGAGCAAGTCTAACTTAAAGACTTTTATATAAACAAAAGTGCTTGTCGGGAGACAACTTGGAATGTAATTTTCAATTTGTTATCGAGTCTATCTTCCCAGGTAGTCGATACGGCGTATCAAAACTCTATGGATACGGCGTATTGACCCTATCTGGGCGTTATCCATTTTTATTTTTCTACACTTTAAAACATTTTTGTCAAACTTTTGATACGATGTATTCATTAAATGAATACAGCATATTCGACCTCTGACCCGTACTTATTTTTAATACAGGTCTCAAATACAAAGGATCCTAAAACATGGATACGGCGTATCGACTTGATGTACGTTGTAGGTTTTTTTTTGTTTTCTAACCGACGGTTATCCGGAGAAAGAATTGCACTCTTTTTCTTATGTTTTTATACAGGCACCTTCTAGATGATTGAATGAATTTGGTGTGCTTATTTTCTGGAATTCTATGTGTGTTGTAGTCATGCTGGTATCCAGACGCATTTACAACACACATTCTTGCTCATATACGCAACATGGAGGATCATACCGAGCAAATCTCAGGGGAGTTTTTCTGTTCTAATTCTTAATTTCATGTTTTTCGTGTTATATCTATACAACGAGGGCGTTTTATATTTCAAGTGGGGAGAGGATAATTAGAACACTTACCTGTCCTTATTTTTACAAATAATATGCCTAATTCATATCAAATTTAATTTTTTAGCATATTTATTTGTGAAATTATTAGTTATGTAACCCACACACATAACCCAATTTCCAATTGTGAGGATTTAGCCTTATCTGTTTCCTAAATTTAACCCCAAATTCAACAAAAATATGAGTATGCCGATGACTGTAGTAAACTTTAGAACGTGGCTTGATATATCTACTCGAGACCACAATAATAAGCACTATTTTTAATAGATAGAGTGACCTTTCTAAATTGGTAAATTTTTAGAATTACACCAAAAAAGCCTATACATATAGTGCTATTAACTAACTATACTGGTTAGTTAACCCCCGTATAAACCCTTTGTTTACTCTCATTTTTAGAGTAAGATACCCCTAGAAAAACCTATTGAGCCTTCCTTTTTTCTTACACCAAATTATGTTTCGTTACACCTTTACACCTTAGCCTACCCTATTAGATTAGGTCCTTAATCGATTGCTATTTGCTTTTGGGTAAAGTATTGTATTTCCTGTATTCGCAATGCATATTTTCTATCTATGGTTAGGTCGGGAAATTTCACAATGCAATTGGGAATGTGAAAGTAGTTTATCTTAGTGCTCGTGTAGTTACTACTTTCACTAGTATGATCGAATATTTATGTGGAAACCATATAATCGTTTAAGCTCAAGATTGGGTAGATCTTTTATATCTAGGATTAACAAAAATAACAAAGAATATAGATACTATGCAGCAGAATATAATGAACACGATTCAATGTTATTTAAACAAGGTTTTATTACCATACGTTTCCATCAAGCCCCAATTCTAGATGATCAACTCTCGAACGATTACAATCTAACAGGGATCAAAGATCCTTGGGGCTACAACACCACTATACTAGACGTCTACATTGATCCAGTTTACACACACACTTTTTTGGATGCCTACAACTATGTGTCTATGATCTCTTTATATAAGGTATGATCGTTTAAGCTCAAGATTGGTTAGATCTTTTATATCTAGGATTAACAAAAATAACAAAGAATATAGATACAATGCAGCGAAATAAGGACCTAAGTGAACACGATTCAATGTTATTTAAACAAGGTTTTATTACCATACGTTTCCACCAAGCCTCAAATCTATATGATCAATATAGA
Source organism: Tanacetum coccineum (assembly GCA_026074375.1). Classification (NCBI taxonomy): domain Eukaryota; kingdom Viridiplantae; phylum Streptophyta; class Magnoliopsida; order Asterales; family Asteraceae; genus Tanacetum; species Tanacetum coccineum. The sequence continues at coordinate 16,513 of BQNB010145352.1, forward strand.
TCAGTTACCTACTGTAACAGGGATCAAGAGATCCTTGAGGCTACACTATCTTTACTATCTATCTAACTACTAAATAAACGTGTACACACACAAACATGTTTATTTACACGACTCTCATAGAAAGCCTGTGTTTTCCGGATACTAAAACCTAATGACCTGTATCTCTTTATATAATAGAGATATTAGGTTTACAAAGGATAAGAACAAATAAAGATA